>VYYJ01001770.1:0-27241 GCA_021029165.1 Cyphoderus albinus
CTCAGCTTAGATTCACTCACAGCACAGCTACAAACACTTCTTCCTTTTTTCTTCTTGCTCTCATTCGCGCACTGAAAAAATGCATATCCATATTATTATAAGACTCTGTGTGTTTGTGAGCACGAATATTCAAGAAATTTCTATAATCTATATGTACAAGTAGTAAAGCCATTGGCTTTCTTTTCGTTTTCCCCATTTTCCCCAAAAAACGAAAGAAGGCGAGAATTCTCAAAAGTGTTTCCAATTGCATTGCCAGCTGAGAAGAAATTATAAATTTTAATGACAACATTGAAACTTTCAAAAAATTGATGGTATGATTAATTAGGACTGGCGGTAGCAGCGGCTGTGGGCTTTGAAAAATTGTAACGGTGAAGGTAGTATGTACGCTATATCTCTAGCGGTAGCATGTCCTACCAATATAACGAACTTGAAACATTTTCACCATTGGTGTAAAATACGATATTTACTATATGTATGGTAGCCTAATTTTTAACATAGGTGATAGTAAGTGACAAAAGTCGTTTTATGGCATTTTTGGTGATGGTAGCATTTGTATTGGTTGTATACTTGATGGCTGCATCGCTTTTTATAATTTAACCCGGACAACCGTTTTTTTGTGGGCATTTTTTTGTTGGTGGTAGCATGGAATTTGGATGGTAGCATAGCTTTTTTCATTGATGGTAGCGTGTAACAAATTTTACGCCTGGTGTTAGCATTTGAATTTTTTTTGCAAAAGTAATTTTAACAGTGTAATTTAATAGTAGTAATAGCAATAATGTATGCTATGTATGGTGTGTGCAGAAATGGAAAGAAGAAGGAGAAAAAAGAATGTTTTTTATTCCTCTCTTTTTGTCTCTTTCTTTCCTCTTTATCTCTGTCTTCAGAAGAATCTGACAGTTGTAAGACAAGAAACAACTTAAAAACTCACTCAGTCAGTCAAAACGAAAAGGAAAGACGAGACGATGAAGAAGAGTAAAGTTTTCCCACTGTTGCTGTTTCCTTCTTATTCCATCTCTTTCTCATCTCTCTTTCTTTCCCTTCTTTCCCTTTACTTTTACTAAGCTTGCTTTTTTCCTACCGTCACAGTCAGAAGGAGTGCTGGCCGGGTGAAGAAAAGAAAAGAAGGGAGAAGGAGAAAAAGAAAGGAAGAGAGAAAAAAGATGAGAGGAACTTGAGTTTCTGGATCGAGACAGAAAAAGAAAGACTATGTGAAGGATACGGAGAGATATCATAATCCAATGTACAGCATAACGTCAGTATCAAACATCAAACAAGCGAACACCAAACAAGTGGCAACATCTGGCTCCTCCCTCTTTTAGTTCCACTTTCTTCCTCCACACACACAAGAAAAAGTAAGTTGAGAAAAAAATCAATTTTGAGTAACTAAGTGTATGTAATCCTACTAAAAGTACCGAGATTTACTTTCTTTACACACTTTCATAATACCCATCAATCCACGCTGCCACAAGCAAGCAAATGTTGTAAATAGAAGAAATATTTGTGTAAGGTTACGCGTCGATGTACCGCTATAATTCCATGTTTGCTAACAATCAAAGACTGAACAGGAATCAAGTCATAAAAAGCAAGGGGGATGCGACGAGGAGAGCGGAATAGAAAAGGAATAGGGGGAGAATGTGAAAGCTGGGGAAAGACAAGACTATAAAAACTTTTTTCCTCAAGGTTAAATCCTTTCTTGATTTCATCTGATATGTCGAGAGACAAGCAATGTGGTAGTAAATTTCTTAAACATCGCCAACACGCATGGAATTTCGGAAGTGAAATAATTCATGCAAACGCACATGACAAAGACAAGGAAAAAGACGACGGCTGCTTTTTACTGCATGTACCCTTCCATTATATTACCGCGACACAGTTGTAGCGAAAGTGTTCCTTACTCGGTTTACTTGTTTATAAGTAGCAACAGAGTACCACAATTAAAGCATTAGTTTTAGTTTATTATATGCATCGCCTAAAGCGTAATTTTATTTTTCATTCCCCTCTCTCTACCGCCTCTCTTTTCCCGAGTTTGCAGAGAAAGAAACATGAAACATTTTTCTGTGCGACCAGACATTTTTTGACTTAACAGTGCGTCATCACATGATTATAATTTTTACCAAACGATTACATTTCATATTTATATAATATTATGTGAAAGACTAAAATAAATTTAATATTACTAAATTTTCTGTTGCATTGCAATTAACAACGCTGATATAAAAAAGTTTTTCATTGTTTCAGAAAATGACAGATTTTTTTTTGATTGACTGATTTTTAATTTCGTTCCTTAGCTGAATGTAAGCTGGATTTTGAAATAAATTGCAAAGTATTTGGTGATTCAAACAATGAATTTGTTCAACAGACTTCACAGATGGAGACGATGTGATTGGTCCTGAAGATATTGACATTGACTTATTTTTTTCCAGCTCTCCTTCCTGGCCACAACCAATTCATACTGGAAAAATCATGGGTTACATGCTGGGGCTGGGGATCTGCGCGGCGACGCTTCCTGGTCAATTTTTTCTTTTTACTTTCACCGTCGTTAACGTCATCATGGTTATCCAATTTAATCTCCTTTTTCTCTTCAGAATCGCTCAAAGAATTTCCATTTTCTGCATATTCTAAACAATATAGAATTGTCGTTAATTTATTATATTTGGTGTTGTATATTTTATTATAAATACAAATATTTGCAGTATTCGCAAACAAAAATCAGAATATTAAAAAAAAACAATTAAAAGAGTAGTTAAATACCCTCCAACTCATCAGACGACATAGACTCCAGAAGGCTTCCTAACTGTGGACTACCGTCACCAGTCATCGTCAGGCTGGCCAGTTCCTCCAGTTCGTCACTGCTTAGTTTGTCAAAGCTGTCAAGCACGTCAAGTACAGGGATGACAGATCCAAGAGAACAATTAATTAAACAGTTTAGTAAAAGTAATAAACTCGTAATTGTAAAAACGAGCATTTTCGAAACTCTTTTAACTGTAATGTCGTAACGTAAAACAAAGCCGGATTTTTTATTCAGAAAGAAAAGACAAGTGTGAGGAAAAACGGAAATCGATCCAAGTTTTATATTGAAGGGCAATGGCGAGCCATCTTTTTATGGTGCGCTCCGACTCCAATTAATCATGAAACGTCAATTAACGATGTTGTACGCAGGTAGATATAATTATGGTAGTCGAAAAGCAGCTAAAAGCGTAATCTAATGTTATCGAGGTTGTGTACCAAGAAAAATGTTTTATGTATTGGACGTGACGCATTATGAAACGAAAAATATTGAATGGCAATGATCATGATATGACTAGAAAATGCCGACTTCCTTCATTTTAATATAGTACACATTAATCATTCATGAGTAACAGTTTACGTATTCACGTTAAATTCAGACGTTAAATTCATAAAAATAGCTAATTAACTCGTTTTGCGTCAGCACTGTTATTCTTCTTATACATCGTGGGGGTGTCAAACTACGTGATTTCGAGTTAACGTAAATAGAACAATGATTTTTGTATGAATCATTATTTACGGATGACGACTGACCTGACGATGAAGCAAGTTTATTTATTGGACAACTTAAATTTAATATCATATAGTATAGTAATTACATTGAAAAATAGGATTTCCGATTTATTGCATACAAATAAAAAATTTATTTTTTGTTCAGTTTTTCATTTTTTCTTTAACCCCTGGCGGCAAGTGAACAGTTTTGACGTGGCGCCTTAATGCCCTCCGGTGGTAAAAATCACCCGACATTTGACGCACTCAATATAAAGAATTATCTAACGAGTAAGGATTAAACCTTGTTATTACAGTATGCCCTGACCAATTTTTGTGCTAACTACTCATGTTGGAAAACGAAGAATGGCACTTGTCCCTGAGTGCAACGGGCCTTGTGCAAAACTTTTTTCTTTCTTCTGATTTATTTAAAAAAAATCGTAATGGGATTTAATACGGAGAAATGAAAGATAGCAACGGATAGCAAAGATAGCAAATTTTTTAGCTGGAGTTTTTAAACTTTGTTAAACCCCCTTTAATATCTTCCATTTCTCCTTGTTAAATTCAATAAATTCCATAAGAATTTTTGAAGAAAAAATCTGAAGAAACGAACATTTTTGCACACGAAGGCCGGCCCGCTGCACCCAGCGACATTCTTCATTTTCCAGCTGAGTAGTTAGCACAAAAATTGGTCAGGACATATTGGAAAAACAAGGTTTAATATTTCCTCGTAAGTAACTGTCATTGATTTTTGTTGCAATTTTGTGCACCCTTATAATATGAAATTTGCAGCGATTTTCCCTCACATAGCCATTGACACAGCAAGCCAATCATAATGATTGTACTTGAAAAATCATGTTTTTATCGGTTTCTTGGAAACCTGTAAACGTTGCAACCTAATATTATTCATGAAGTGTTATATCAAAAACATGATTAATTTGCGAAAGTATGAGGTCAATTGAGAGAATGGGCTGAAACGTTACCTCGTGAGTAAAAAAACTTTGCATATTACTATAATGATGAGGGTGAAGGAACATTTTTAGGCAAACTTTAGCCAGATTTATTTTTTTATTTTACAATTTGCAGTTTCGATGCCTTGACATGTATGCCTTAAATCAATCAAGATATTAAATATAAATATATTTTTCAGAAACTTAATTAATTCGTCTATTAACCTAACAATCCGTGTTTGGCAGAATGAAACACTCTTCCAATGATTCTTCTGGCTTCTCGGTTTTTACGAATACTGAACCATCCAGGAGAAAGTGTTGAACTTCACCTTGAGATCCACCTGGGTGTGGGTCAGTAACTACTTCCGCCCCAGTTACTTCCATCAGTGCTCCCTCATCAGCCCTGACTTCATCGCAATGTGCTGAATCCTCCGATGGTAAATGTTCACTGACAATATGCTTTATCAAGCTGTATCCTTTTTTAAAAACCTGCCCACATTTGTCACACTTTCTCTCGATATTCCCTTTCAAACTGAAAATTCGGTGAACGTATCTCAAGTGCCTTTGGCAAGTACCTTCACTGGTTAACTTTTTGTCGCAATGCAGACAACGAAACAGTTTTAATCCTAAATGCGCCGTAACTATATGCTTCTCTTGGTACTGCTTCAAGGTGAATTTTTTCTCACAAAATCGACAAGGATGCAAGGGCGCCATTTCTTCACCATGTTGAGTTTGCAGTGATGAATTTGGTTTCGATGTGGATATAGCTGTGACTAGTGGTTTTGGAGTATTGTTTGAAATTTCGTTATCGCTGCGATCCCTTATTTCCACTTCCAACATGTTGGGAGTTTCAGAAACGCTGCTGCTGCTTCGATCGACATGGACAAGTCCATACGCAATCTTCATCCGTGATGAGTAGCACTTTCCCTTTTCTTGTGGAAAACGCCGATTCTTCTTAACAGCATCAAGAATCTTAGACGCCGTCGTCAGTGTTGGGTTTTTCATCTGTTTGTTTCCTGTTGCTTCTTCTTGTGGAATATTACGGCCGTTTCTCTTTTCATCTGGGTTGTTAGCATTTCTCCTTCTCTTCAGAATATTAGGCACCGGCGTTGGTGTCGTAATCGTAATTTGTCCTGAGTCAACAACATTGGCTTCATCTTCTAAGGGGTCTTGTGGATGTGGAAGAATGTATTGATTATTGTGACCTTCGTGTTCTGAAGTAGTAACGTCCGGTAGCGTTGGAAGGCTTTGCGTGGCTTCAATTTTCACATTTTTCGAAAGGTCTTGTGAAACGGGCACCGCGGGTAGTGGAATTAGCACTGCTGAAATATTTTATTAGGGTAAAGTATGTATTGTGTATTTAATTTTAATTAGATACTATTATATTATTATTAGTCTTGATGAATATCTAATCACCATTAAAAACTAAACCACTTGCTCCTGGATGAGGGTCAGTGGCACCTTCCGGATGTGAACTGATCCGTGTCATGGTTTTCGTCATTTGCTGCGCCGTTTGATAATGATTGACTGAAAATACAAAAGATAAACAAATCAATTCAAGCCAATTCTAAAACTTCTAAACCAATAAATTTAAGTTAACTTTATACATTTAATTTACTATTACTAACCATTCTGAGATTTCGTTTTCTTCTTCAAAAAGATTCCATAGAGAAGTTGGAGTAGTTCCTTATGCAAACTCTGGAGCTGATCATAATTTTTACAAAATTGTTCCAATGAGATGAAACAATTTTCGCAGCACATTTGTAAACATTCTTGATTGAAAGTTAATGTGTTCAGTTGACTAATGTCAATATCCAGTTTCTTGTTCATTTGGATAAACTTGGACACAGATGTATTAAACCGGACACAAATTTCTTGTCTTGATTTAAAATTTGAACTTGAGGATTCCAAGTTTAACCACTCTAGACAGATGAGACAAGAGGAATTTAAAGGATCCATGTTTAGATAAACTGTATTAATATTGTATCAATTATAACTTAAAAGTGCTCAATACTCAAAAAATCAGTTGCAGAATGATTTAAGCTGATCGTATCAACCTCTCAAAACAAAAACAAATTCATAAAACTGCTGTCTAAGAAAGTTTTGTTTGGCTTTCTTGCCACTCAAAACAGGGGCAAGTGGACGAGCTGAAGCTGAAGCATGATCAATGATCATGATTATGATGCAGGATAAAGAACAACACTTTTTGATCAAGTCTTTGTTTTAAAAACTGCTAAGAGTGAAGTTGGTACATATTAAATAATGAACTTTATTTTACATTACAGAAACGATTTATGTTATGTAAATAGGAACAAAGAGATTTTATTTTGATACAATTTAAATCCAAATGTGAAATGATTAAATTTGACAACGCCAACGTCAGTAAGCTAAACTGTAATGAGTGAATATTAGCACCAGGTGACAGCTTCGAGTGAGATCAAAATTAAACACAGCTGTATTTACAATTAAACATTAAACCCAATGGGAAATACTTTAGAAAACATTAAACAAATAAAATACAATTATAAATTTATTCTGTATCTGGCAAATGAATGGCAAATGGTTAATGAAACTCTTCTTCTGCAAATCCCAATAAATGATTTTTAAGTCCTCTCGGTTTTTACGACGGAAGTCTCGAACGGTTCTTCACTCTCTTGATTTTGATCTTCATATTCCTCCTTGATGTCATGGTCATGATTATGACTATTAATGGCATCAGCGTCCACTTGTACCTCAATGATCTGAATTTCGTCCAAATCTTGACGAAGTTTTCCCTTTCCAAGGTGCTTCACTTCCTCATGAGATTTACGGTTGTTTCGTTTGATGAACGATTTGTCGCAGTATCGACATCTGAACAGCGTTTCGCCATTAACGGTCAAGGTCAACTCCTTTTGTATTGGCGTTGTTGCTTTTGCTGTTGCTGTGTTGGAATTTTGCTTTTTATTATTTGAGTTTGAAACACATTTCTTCTGCTTCGGCTGGTAGCATTTAATCAAGTGTCCTGTTAGAGCAGCCCTTGATCGAAAAGTAAGGTTGCATTCGGAACAAAACATTTTCACATGACTTGAAACATTTTTAGTCAAACCATGCGTTATGTCCAGGTGGACGAAGGCTTGATGAATCCGAATAAACCGCATCTGGCACAGTTCACATTCGAAAGATTTCTGTCCAGTGTGGCTAATTTCGTGGTCGTGACAACTTGTTTTCCGGGTGAAAGATTTAGCGCAGAATCGACACTTGTGGATCTTCGTACTCAGAGTACTCAGACACTGAAGATGCATTTTCTCATGGCTTTTTCTCCCGTCCTTCTCTCTGTAGACGTTTGGACAATATCGACACTTGTACGATGACGATGACTTCGTTTCGTCATCTGAAGCCAATTGTAGGGATAAAACTGAATCTGAGTCACCGGGGTCATCAAGCTCCATTTCAGAGTCGCTGCCAATGTTACCATCCCTTTCAGTGAATGCGTCGTCATCTTCATCAGCTTGGCTGGCTGGTGGCAATGAGGATGAGGATGATCGACTTTCAATTTCGTACGCGATTGTTATTCGCTCCTGTTTGATTTCACATTTGAACTTTTTCTTTTTGAAGTCTGTCAAAACTGGCCGTGGAAACTCGTTGTTTTTGAGTTGCAGCACTGTAAAAAATTTATAAAAATGTTTCATATTTTAATAATTAAACTGCAGATTTTTTTTCATTCGCAGTTTTATATTAAAATGTAATTTTAAACCGAAATATCCGTTGGCCGTTATTTTTACCTTTCGAGAGAAATTCTGTCTTGAACCGTTTAATATTCGGACTGAGCTTTTTCTCTGACCTTGGCCTAGGTGCAGTTTTAGCCTTTCCCAGATTTTCTGGAGATTCCATTAAATCCGCCATGACCTTAGTCATCTCATTCAGTTTCAGCTGAAGCTCAAACCACTGATGATAAAGTTGACAAAATTGTTGAATTTTGTGTCCACACGGGTTACAATATCTCAGCTGCTGCAAGTCCCGATTGTCAACGCCATTTTCTTCGAAATAATTCCCAGATCCCGTTGTTGAAGTAATCTGAAGGTAACGACTTGCCAGCTTCAAAAATAAACGAGTGGGATGATTTTCTAGTTTATTATCTGCGAATTCCGATTCTTTCTCCGAGGTGCAGTTCGAGCTCGAGCACAGGAAACACTTTTGTGTGGCTCTGGCCATTTTTCGATTCTAATTAGTAAAATTAGTTAATTATTAATCAGGATAAGCAAAAGTTTTGATTATCAAAATTTGATATATTTTCCAATCTTGATCTTGAAATTAATAAAAGAAATCTTTAAAAAATACAACACCAGCAAGCAGGAATAGCCAGCTCTAGAAAGAACTGAGCTCGAGCTTGCACACGCTGACAGCTGATTTGTTTGTTTATTTTCTTCACCTGATCTGCTGAATTGAGCCCTGCAGACTGCAGCTATAATGGCTGAGATGAGAAATAAACGTCGGGCACGTCGGCTGGTTTTTACTAAAGGCTTACGTTTAAACGATCGCCTGGAAAGGTACGAGGGTGGCAATGGAGGAGGATGAGGATGAGGATGACCGAATTCGAAGGCTAAGGCTAAAGCAACTCACCTGTCCCATCTGTGACAAAGTTTTCTCAAGATCTGGAAACCGTAACCGCCATCAACTAAACCACTTTTTAGCAGTGAAAACGACCACCTTCAAGTGTGACCAGTGTGACGCCACATTTTGCCAGCAACGCTACTTAAATCAACACAAGCAAAAATTTCATGAGAGGAAGAAACGATTGAAGACCTGTGACCTCTGTGGGGAGAAACTGCGTCGGTCGCGATTGGGCTCCCACAGGCTCAAGTTTCACCCCAAAGATTTCTACAGGAGCAGTCGAAATCGAGTTGAAAGACGCCACTCCTCAAACTTGAAGCGTCATTCAACTTGCATATTCTGCAATAAAAATAATAAGCCATTTACGATAGCGAATCTCCACAGGCACATCTTAAGGGACATCGGGGAACGGCCATTTTTCTGCAGAATCTGTGGCGCCGAGTTTGTCGAGAAAGCTGATTTAAAACGACACCGACGGAATAAGTTCAGAGGTCAATGTGGCGAAATCAAGAAAGAAAAGAAGAAAAAAAGTCGAAGTAAAAATGACACAAATAGAAAGAAACTCATTAAGAAGTTGGAGGCAAAGTTGGCGAAACTTACCAAAGAGGTAGAAAGTCAAGGTGAAAACCAAGACCAACATCGTCCAAAAGTGGGTCGGGATACCCCATTTTTGTGCAGTATTTGCTATGCGGCGTTTCGAAACAAATCTAAGCTTAATGATCACAAGAAGAATCATGTCGAAGTTACTTACTGACCCTGACCTCTCTCATCGCATCATTAACATTGACCTTGACGAAAGTGGGCCCCACAAAAAGAAAAATCCTCGTAAGAAAATTAAATTTAAATGTGCCTTTTGCCCCACACTGTCCGGAGCGATGGAGCAGCTCGAGAAGCATTTCACGGAGGAGCACAAGGGAAATGTGGCTCACTTTGATGAAAGATGAAAATGAAGGTAAACATTCATTTTACCAAAATATAATAATTAATGGTTATGGTTAATGCTTCTCGATCATAGTGGTATAAAATTGTAATTTGATTAAGTGAAAATAAAAATACATTTTTTCTCAGGGGCGTTAAAATCAACTGCGGAAAAGAAGACGAGTCGACCAAAGACAATCAAATTTCCTTCGGGGGCGAGCGTAGCTGACTAGTGGTGAGTCAATGATTATGAACATGAGATGAAATATATGATCAAACTGCCGATTCATGGCATGAAAGACTGAAATAAAAAGTGTTTTGACATTTCAAATAAGCAACCGTAATATTGAATAAAGGATATTTTATTTGTCATAAAAATTACTTTTCTTAATACTACCCACAAGAAATTAACCTGCATCTGGCAGAATAAATGTTTGGTTATGGTCATGGAGCACTGGAGAAATCTCACCGAAAAAGATCTCAAATGCCTGCGCGTCGATTTCATGATTCTTCAATTTTGTTTAAAGGGATATTTTTTTGTATTTTTTATTTTTTCAAAATCGACAATGATGCAATTTCGCGAGAAATGAATCCAAAACTCGTGACTTTTTCTGACCTCGAATTTTTCTTATGCACATTTTGTCGCAGTAGTGGCATTAAAACAGATTTTGTTTATATACTGGCGACAACTTTTTTGCTCTTAGCCACTTCGGCGTCGCACCCAAATCAGAATTAAATGCTAATTATGCGATATATAATTTCAAGAATCAGTTAGTTAATACATCAACCACTATATTTTACAAGTATTAATGTACCCGTTTCATCAGCTAGCTAACAGAATTTTTTTTACTAGCACAGCACAGCACAAGTTTTTTAAGTCTACCATTCATGCATTTTGAAAGGTTCGCGTAAAGTAAGAATGAGCAAAAAAGAAAAAAAAAATGACCGAGACTCCAAAAGCCAACCAGTTTTTGTTAACTTTAATAAATGCTACTTGAATCCAAGTTTAATTTTGACAGAAGATTTATTAAAATCGTTCAGAATGGGAAGATTTGAGATTTGACTGTGTAGTAACCAGTAACTTATAACTGGTCGTCCAATTGTTTGCATATGATTAAATTCCGTGTAGGTACTACGAACGTGTATTCTGTTACTTTCTAGTTGAATTAAGCATTAATTGCTGCAAGATAACAATCACTTAAAACGAAAAAGTGTAACGAATAACAAATAACGACGTATCTACTAACATCAATCAACTGAAAAACCAGATTTTACGATGTTATTGAGATTGAGATAGGTCCAAAGTACTACTGTTCACAGGTTGCATATATACATACATTCAGGCATTCATGCATTTAAGTTTTATTTTCAATCATGATCATGATAATCATCACAATCACATCACACAAAAGTTGCTGCTGTCGTAGGATTTATAGAGTTTAGTTTAGTCAGATTTCGCATAAAAAGTAAAGCTAGCAAAAACTAGTCTGCTAAGACAATACAGACTTACATCCACTTGTCTTTGTCTAGAATATTTGTTCAAAATTCATCTCTTTAACTGGGTTATTCATCCAAAGAACTTGTCATGCAAGGCTACAGGACGAGATCAATCATGCAATTGCAAAGTGCAAAGATTAATGGCTAAGGCTAAGACTGTAAGGAGTTGCAGCTTTTTCTTTAAGTAACCCAGTGCACGATAACATTTAACATTGTATTATACTCGAAATTATTTGCAAATTATAAATGTACCAGAAACGCCAAAACAGCAATACATATAATTTACTCGAGCTTAGCTTGTTAAAGATTTCTCTTCAGGTTTTCCTTTGTTTTCACACTCGATCAGAGTGGTGAAGAGATTGGACGGTCGATCGAGGCTTCGTTTTACTTTAACCTACAAAACCGCTTTTGTTATTGCTTCTGTTACGTTACGTTACAGCCACTTTTATTTATTTTGTCTACTTATTTATTTATTTGTGTTTTTTAAGAGCTGAAAAATTGTGTCAGTGTTACAATGGAGGCATGGGTAACCTCCGTGCTGGAGGAATCTCAGGTGGGGAAAGCCCTAGTTCTTGGAAAATCTTTAAGAAGGGTTTACACCTCCAAGAAACTGGTGGTTTTGGTGAGATCGAAATTAATCCCGAATTACCGGAAAAAATTGGAATCTGTGTTTGATCTGGTTTTGCCATTACTAGAGGAAGAAATTTCATCGGCTTCTGAAGCTTCTGGAGAAAATGTTCATGATCATCATTTTTGGACTTCCACAGATTCGGCAAAATTGAGAGCCACGTCTTTGCAAATTTTTGCCAAGATTTGCTATCTAACGCCAAATTGTCTGGTTTTAAAAAATTGCGATAATATTTTTCGCAAGTACAATAATGACGACACGGTTGGATTCGCGGTGGCTCGAGTTGGACTTGGAAATGGAAATCAGTTTAACTCGGACGTGATGGTCTTGACGCCCAGCTCTGCTCTGGAACGGAAATTGACGAAATTACGGTATAAATTTCTTACAGATGAGGAGAATTTCAATGACCTGCTCAAGAAGTTTCTCCAACTCCAAAAGTTTGTGGAGATGGAAGAATGCTTCGATTTGGTATTCGATCCTCTGGAAAAACCTGGACATGCAAACAGCGAGTTTTTGATGGAACGAGCTGGAGATATGCCTGGAATTGTTTTGGTGAATGGACCTAAGCATCCTCTGGATTTCCCTGAGAAAACCGGATGTGACTGCTATGGGATCGAAAAGGTTCTAAAAATTGAAGAAAAAATTTAAAATTCTGTAAAAAAAATTATTTTAAAAGTTTTTTTTATTTTTGAACATTTTCAGTGCGTCTTGGATTATATTTGGAAGCTCCACGAAGGAATTTCGACCATCTCCAAGGAAATTCCTGCGAATAACCTGGAGCCCGAAATTTACCAAACCGAGCCAGTAGCCATTGTCGGAATGAGTTTCCGACTACCCGGCGCCAACAACTGCAGAGAATTCTGGAATCTCTTAGAGAACGGTCTGGAGGGAATCACAAAATTGCCCGGTCACCGCTGGCGCGACGACCAAGTTTTGACGCCGTGCAAAAACCGGGACATCAACGGCGGATTCCTACATTGCCCCGTGGACGAATTTGATGCGAAATTTTTCGGTGTCAGCCCAAAGGACGCAGAGTTCCTAGATCCACAGCTGCGTCTCCTTCTGGAGGTGACCTGGGAGTGTCTGGAGGACGCCCTGATAAGACCCGAGATTCTGAGGGGATCTCAGACAGGAATTTTTGTGGGGTCTTGGCTCGACGATTATAAATACATGTGCTCCACTACAAGCACGGATTTCTTCCGAATCTACACGGGAAACTCACTGGCCGCCCTTGGAGCTCGACTCGCGAATTTTTTAAAGACCACGGGACCAACCATCGCTACAGAGTCAGGATGTTCGTCAGCCATGGCCGTGGTTGATTTGGCGTGCAAAAGCCTCAGACAGGGTGACTCCAACGTGGCTTTGGCATGTGGCGTCAATCTGCTCCTGCGACCCTTTGACTACAGCACGATAAACGTCGTCTTGTCCAAAGACGGTCGATGTCGAGCTTTCGACCAGAATGCCGGAGGATTTGGCAGAGCTGAGGCGTGCACGGTTTTGGTTTTGAAGAGATTATCGGATGCGGTCAGAGACCAGGATAACATCTGGGGTCTGATCAGAGGCACTGCTGTGACCCAGGAGGGCGTTTCCACAAATTTGGGAACTCCCACGGTCACCTGTGAAAGTCTCGCGATGGAGCTTGCCCTCAAAGATGCGAATGTGAGACCCGCTGAAATTTCCTATTTGGAGACACATGGCACCGGAACTGCGATGGGTGACCCCATCGAGATCGGCGCCATTACTCGAGCGTACCATTCACCGGAAAGAAATTATCCCCTGATAATAGGCTCCGTGAAGACAAACGTTGGTCACACCGAGTCTGCCTCCGGGATCACGGGAATTATCAAGGTATTGCTGTCCATGAGGCACCAAAAAATTCCCAGACATTTGCATTTCACCGAGCCCGGTACTGGAATCAATTTACAGGCGATTCCGGCGGTAATTCCAACCGAGACGCTGGAATGGCCAAGAGGTCAATATTCGAGGCCCCGTATTGCTGGCGTCAGCTCTTTTGGCTTTAGTGGAACGGACGGTCACGCCATCATTGAGGAGCCGCCACATCCGGATCTGAAAGTGCCGCAGATTCTTCAGTTGGAAGAGCGACCTCTGCACATTCTGAAAATATCGGCGGCGTCGCCAGAGTCCTTCGACAAGCTGCTGCAGGCTTATGCAAAGGAATTCGAGCAACGATCATTAAATGAAAGTGAAGACAATTTTGCGAATTTTGCGTATTCTGCAAACATCGGTCGCCAAACATTTTCCAACCGGACGGCCGTCATAGCTAGAAGCTTCCAGGAAGCTTTGGAGTGTCTAAGGAACTCCAAGTTTCCAAAGAGAAATCAAGCAAGTCCAACCGAAGGTCAGGCGCAGAATCTCTGCTTTCTCTTTCCGGGCCAGGGGTCACAGTATCCAGGAATGGCGAGGATTTTGTATGGAACGAGTCCCGTGTTCAGGGCGCATTTTGATCATTGCGATGGGATGCTATCTCAGAAATACGGGATATTCATTAAAGAGGCGATGTGGGGCAACAACAATGACCATGACTTAAAAAGGACCATCTACAGCCAACCAAGTATCTTCGTCGTGGAATACTGCCTGCTAAAACTCTGGGAATCCTGGGGCGTCCGTCCCGATTACGTGATGGGTCACAGTTTGGGCGAGTTCGTGGCCGCAGTGGCGGCCCACATTTTGACACTCGAGGACGCGCTCATGCTGGTGGCTGAGAAGTCTCGTCTTGTTGAGACACACTGTCGCCATGGCAACATGCTGGTGGTCAGAGCTAATAAGTCACGCTGTGACAAACTTTTGGAAGAGTTCAATGTCAAATGTCAACCTGGCGAGGATTTTTGGCTGGACTACGCCGCCCTAAACACCGAAGACCAAACTGTTTTAGCCGGTGACCCCCAAAATATCCTGGAATTTTCCAAATACTGCGAGTCCAAATTCGTCAAATCCTTGGTCCTGGAAGCTTCAAATGCATTCCATTCTAGGCACATGGACTCCATTTTGGAACACTTCAAAGCTGTTATTTCAAAGATTTCGAAATCTAACCATTCCAGAAATCCTGAAGCCCCCACTTTCATTTCCGGCGTCACTGGGAAAATAGTTGAACCCGAAGAGATTAATGACCTCTACTGGATACGTCATACACGTGACCCCGTGAAATTTATGGACGCCTGCAAAAATCTGCAGGACCAGGAATCCTGTGGTTTATTCCTGGAAATCGGACCTCATCCAATTTTATCAGCAATGGTAATGACAAACTCGGTAAAATCTTCAGCTTCATTTTCCATGACGTGCTTGCCGTCCATCCGGAAAAAAGACGCCACCAATTGGAACACCCTCCTGGAAACACTTTCTAAGCTTTATTTGTCCGACTGGAAGGGTTCCATTGACTGGGAAGGCTTTGACCGGTGCTATAACCGACAAAAAGTTCCTCATGGAACTCTCCCTCTGTATGAGTTTAACCGCCGACAAATTTGGAAGGAGGTTGATGGAACGCCCGGGGAAATTCATCCTCTTCTGGGAATGTTCATTCCGACATCTTCGAATGGCACCATCTTCGAGAAGAGATTGACCTCCACGGGCGTGACCTTTGCAGAGGATCATGTCATCGGCAACTCGGTCGTATTTCCGGGCGCCGGTTTCCTGGAAATGGCGCTGGCAGCTGGAGTGGCTTCAAGTTCATCATCATCGTCATCGCAAAATTTTGAAAAATCCCGAAAACCGGTTTCCATCCGGAAATTGCGAATCGTGGCGCCACTGGGTCTGTCCGAGAAAAGCTGCCGTTTACAGACATCATTCACCATGGAAACCCAAAATTGCGACGCCAATAATAACAACAAGGACGTCATCGGCTATGACATCCAAATCTGTCGACTCGTGGAACCCGAACAGAATTCAAAATGGATTAACCACGCAACCTGTCGATTTTCACCGGTTTCCATGGAAACAATTTTGAATATAACTAGCAAAATCCTCGAGAATCTTGACATTTCCGAAGCCACTGCCACATGGGAAAAATGTGACCCTTTGAAAGGATTCTACGAAAAACTACCCGAAGCCGGTCTCAGCTTCGGCCCCCTGTTCCAAAGCCATGAGATGGGATGGTTTTCACCCTCAGGCAACGAACTGCTCACACTGCTGAAAACTATTCCAGCCGAGGACGACGACCCGGGTTACATGCTGCATCCTGTGCTTGGTGACGCCATGCTTCAGTCCCTCATCATCTGGAGGGCGTCGAGAGACCAGCAAAAACTGAAGAGGCTCGCCGTTCCCGTGGAGATAGGGGAAGTGACGTGGTTCAAACCAATCACTTCTGGGAGACTATACACGTTTTGCAAAAATGACCAGTGCTACCTCGTGGACAGCCGCAGTTCCGTTTTCGCAGTGATGAGCGGCGTCGAGTTTGTGGAAACGTCTGCGGCAATGATCGAGGCTCTACTGCAGCAACAAGAAAATCCCATGCCAAAGCTGTGGCAAGAAATCTGGAAAAGTTGTCCGGGACCACTGGAAGGTTCCTATAATTTCCAAGAGTCACTCCATTCGTTGACCCCCGATGACCTAAAATCACTCCAGGGAATGAATGAGTTACCACCCGAGGAAATGCAGGTTCATCAGAGACTTTGTAGCCTGACCCGCTTTTACTTCCTGGAAGCATTCTACAAGCTGGGCTGGAGTCCACAGGAAAATCTACAGGTGACCTTGGATAACCTTTTGGCACTCTTACCTTCAAAACAGGGAGACAAAATTCATGTAAGGAGATACATCTCCTATTTCCTTAGATCTTTGTGCCAGGAAAAAATTCTCAGAATGGAGGGACACGAGGTCAAACATTCTGGTTCGGGAGAACTAAGGGACATTTTTTATTTTGAAGGACATCCCCCATCTTTGGAGGTTATCCAGGAAAAAATTAGGAATCTTCGGGAAACCCCGGAAATTTCGGGTAGAATTGATTGGAGGCTCACCGTGCAGGTCGGCGATTGTCTCGAGGAAATTCTATCGGGAAAAGTGGAGCCGCTCCAGGTTTTGTTCACCAAAGATCTTTCAAAAGTTGACGCAAGTAAATTGTACGAGACTATGATGACCTCATTCCAGGAGCCAATAAAAATTGTGAACGAGGGTTTAGTAAAATCATTCATAAAGGAAAACACAAAAAATCAACATGGAAACGGGGGCATCCTGAGAATTCTGGAGATTGGCTCCGGGACAGGATCATGGTCAAGGGTCTATCTGAAGTTCCTGGAATCACTCAATCTACCATTCGAATATCACTACACTGACGTCTCCGCCGCATTTTTCAACTCAGCAGAAAAAGAATTTTCTCGATTCAATGACCCCCAAAAAGGTCAAAAGATCATATTTAGAAAATACGACATGGAAAAGGACCCCCTATCACAGGGCTTCAACCCAGCCTACTTTGACATCATTTGTGCAAGTGAAGTGCTTCACGTTGCGAAATTCATGAAAAGGACACTTTCCAACATTAGAATGCTTCTAAAATCTGGGGGTTTGTTCCAAATCATGGAAACAATTTCTCCCGATCCCAGACCGACATTCAGCTTTGGTTTATTGGATGGCTACTGGAATTACCAGGATTTGGAATTCAGACGACATCACACAACACTGACGCCATCCATGTGGCGCGAGGCTTTGACTGAGGTTGGACTGGCCTCAGTCAAATCATATCGTCTCTATAATAACGTCCATGGATTGATATTAGCTGTTGCCATGGAAACGGAAACTAGTGTAAACTTCAAAGACACAGAAGATTCATCCTTCTCCTGGCTCATATTTTATGACGATGTCGACAAAAACAAAAGTGAAAGTGATTTGATCCACAAAAATCTCCGGAAGAAATTGGAGACTGTGGGCAGAAAAATTCAAATGGTTCCAAAGAGTTTCCAAGGTGACGAAACCGAACTTGAGGAAAGTGTTCGAAAACTCATGCGTGAATCTCTGAAAGTTGACGAAACGGAAAAGTCACAGCTGGAAGGCATCATCTATCTCTGGGGCTACTCATGTGGAGATTCCCACGATCCCCGTGATCAATCCGGCATCAGCTTGTCTTTGGTCACATTACTCCAGACCTTATCGGAACTAGAGGTCAATGCGCGGATCTACATTGTTACCAAAGGTGCGGCATCCTGTAATGGCGGCGATGTGATTGACCCATCGGCTGGAACTCTTGGAGGAATCATTCGCTCCGTGAAAAACGAAAACAGTTCGAGTCAGTGCGTCTACATTGATGTAGAACCGTCTGACATCGATAATGTGGCTTCGCAGATTTTTTCCACCTTGTGGTCGTCATTTCCCTCCACTCTCGCCTTCCGAGAGGGAAAACGTCTCACACCAAAATGCACCAGCTCAAGTGTTGCAAACTCCGAGAGTCTCCAGTTACCCCGAGACGCCGACCGATTCCAGTTGATTCTTCCAAAGACAAAGCTACTCAACGACCTCGAATTCTCGACCCTGGACCAGTTCCAGCTTCAACCTGAAGAAGTCGAGGTTTCCGTAAAGTGTATGGGTCTCAATCTGGTGGACCTTTTCTCTGTTCTGAAGCCAATTCCACAGTTCGAGAAGATCAACACCGTCGGCGTCGACTTTGCTGGAGTCGTTTCTAAAGTTCCAGTTTCGAATCAACAGATTTCGCTAAAACCGGGCGACCGCGTCATGGGAATCAAGCCCGATCCTAGTCTCAGCCTTCCCAGTCACTTGAAAGTTGCCGAAAAAATGTTGGTCAGAATACCCCAGAATCTCACATTTTCCGAAGCTGTGACCCTCCCCATTGGATTTTCCACCGCGGTCATGTGCCTCATCCAGGCGGCCCAGATGAAACAGGGCGATAGCGTCCTTGTCCACACCGCCTCAGGTGGGGTCGGCCTCTGCACCATTCAGCTCGCCAGACAACTCGGCGCCTCGCAAATCATAGCCACCGCGGGTTCCGAACGAAAACGCCGATATCTCAGAGAAGTCATTGGAATCCAGCACGTGTTCAACTCGAGAACCTCTGAATTCGGGCAGAAGGTTTTGGAGATCACCGGAGGCCATGGCGTCGACATTGTGGTCAATTCTCTGACCAGCGAGGGATTCAAAGAGGCGTCTTTACAGACACTTAAAAATGGTGGCAAATTCATCGAGATGAGCAAGTTGAACGTTTGGAGTGACGAAGACGTCAAAAATCTTAGACCCGATATTTTGTACAAAATTGTCGACTTCGCCACGTTGACCGCGGAGGACATCGAGGTTCTCCTGGGATACTTTAATAAATACGTTGAGGCAGACAAGGTGAAGCCCATCGCTTACCAAACATTCGAGAGCGTCAATATCCGCGGCGCTTTGAGTTATATGCAGCAAGCAAAGCACATCGGGAAGATTGTTGTCACGATGCCGGAAGTGAAAGTGGAGAAATCTCAATTTGTATGGAAGACCAATCTGTTCAACGAGGATAGCACATATTTGGTCACCGGAGGTCTTGGAGGTATTGGCTTCGAGGTTGTGCGGTGGATGTTGGAGAATGGCGCCAAGTACATTGCCATAGCTTCCAGATCTGCTCCAAAGCCCCAGATAAAAAATCAGATCGACAAGTGGAACAAAGAGGAAGGTAAATCTGTTCAGGCATTCTCGGTCGATGTGGGGGATCTCCAGAGTTTACAAACTTTATTTGCAAAAATCAACCAAAATTTTTCTACGGGATTTCCCAAGCCTCTTCGAGGCGTCATGCACGTGGCAGGGGTTTTATCCAACGGAATCATGGAAAACCAGACCTGGGAGAAATTCCGGTTCACATTTAACTCGAAACTAAATGGATCCTGGAATCTGCACAATCTCACAAAAAATCTCCTTCTGGACCACTGGGTTCTTTTTAGCAGCTTCGTGTCCATGTTTGGCTCTCCAGGTCAAAGCAATCACTGCGCCAGCTGCAGTTTCGAGGATTCCCTGGCATCCTACCGCCGATCTTTGGGGCTACCCGCGACCACAATCAACTGGGGAAATTGGGGCGAGGTTGGCGTCGCAACGGACATCGACTTTCCCGGATTGCGGCCCATCTCGAATTCTCAGGGTCTTTTGGCACTCGAATCGTTTCTGAAAACTCAGACGAGTCACTTGGCTGTTTTGAACATCGACAGTTTCAAGGACCTCTCAAAAGTCTTCCCAGGCGTGAAGCACTACTTCGAAGATAAGCGTCTTTTCGGCGGGGAATCTTCAAACTACACCACCATCAAAAGCGCCGAGTTTTGGGCCAAGGTGAACGCTGAGGAATCGAAGGAAGGGAAAATTGAAATTTTCAAGCAGCTCATCAAAAATCTTCTTAGGAATCTCCTCAGACTCGACGCTGACGAGCCCATCGGCGACCTAACCGATTTCCGAACAGTTGGAATGGACAGCTTGATGATGCTCGAGATGAAAAATGGACTGCAGCACGTTCTGGTGGGTAAAATCAATCTGAGGACTGATCAGCTCAAAGAGTGTAGCAATACCTTGACACTCGCAACAAAACTCGTGGACATCCTTCTAAAAGGTGAAGATTCTCCCGAGCACCGCGAAAATCTCACTCCTGAAGAACTTAAAATTCTTATCGAGGATGACGCGAAACTTCCCGAGGATATCAAGCCCCAATCCCAATATGATAATGGTAACCATGGCAACCAAAACCAAGAAGTCAATGTCGTTCTGCTGACTGGGGCAACTGGAACGCTGGGACCTTACATTTTGAAAGAACTCTGCAAAAATTCGAAAATCACTAAAATCTATGCTTTAGTAAGAAAAACAGGCGCAAATCCTAAAAACCGCTTGTTAAAAAGGCTTCGAGATCTGGGACTTGACCTTGAAGCTGACCTTGGAAAATTGAGAGTCGTGGAGGGCGACGTTGGCCAAGATAACTTTGGAATCTCAGATGACAATTTACTACAAGAACTAAGGGACAATGTCGACGCCGTGCTTCACTGTGCCGTGAGGATGGACCATCTCGAAAAATACTACAGGGCTCCAAAAGGTTCCAACCACGGGCGGGAGGTAAACGTCCTTGGAACACGTAGGATCCTCCAGTTCGCTTGCCAGGGTTCGAAACTAAAGCAGGTTCTTTGCATGTCCACGATTCTCTCTATAACGGGACAAGATTCGGAAGGAAATTATTCCGAAGACTGGCAAGACATCCGGGGCTACAGTGAAATGGGCGTGAATTGTGGATACCCCATAAGCAAAGCGATCTCAGAGGAACTCGTGCGACAAGCGATTGACCGAGGCATTCCCGCAAAAGTTATGAGACTTCCCTACATTTCCGGTGAAAGTTCCAGTGGTCGATGTGACTATCAAAGTAACCATTTTATTCTCAGATGGCTTACATTCCTGAGACTGGGTTGCATGCCGGAGTCAATCGTGCCTTTCTTCGCGGTGCCAGTGGATACGTGCGCTAGTATCGCGACGGAAATATTTTTTAACAAGGAGGCGCCTCCGGATGTCTACAATGTGCTTCAGATGGAAATGGAGAGGGAAGACCAGGCAATTTGTCAAGTAGCACGGGAAGAGTTTGGTGTCATGGTTAATATTTTACCGTACCAGGAATTTTTGGAAAGACTGAAAAATGAAGAGAGTGACTCGCCCATAAAACCATTCATGGAGCTCTACGAGGGCGAGGCGGGGTCCTTCATGAAGTCTCCGGCGAACGTGAGGATTCTGCAGAAATGCATGGAGGTTTCGCAACAGGGAAAGAGGTTGGTGATGCGGAATGATAAGATTTCAAAGTACACCAAATCAGAAGCTGCCAAGAGAATAGGAAGCGGCGGAGAATCCTTGAGAGAAATTGTGAAAAGGGATTTAAATTATTTGAAGTCAAGTGGAATTTTTGAAAAATTTCAGATAAAAAATAATCACAAGTTTTAAGATTACCTATTTATTGTGAAGTAAACGTTCCACCGTAATAGAAATTAAATTTTGTAGCAACTAAAACTACGTATTTATAAAATAAGATAACATTAGATAACTATGTAAATTACATTTTATTCTTTGATATTTAATTTTGAATAAATCGTGAAGTTCCCACTTAATCAGCAGCTAGGGTTGCCGCGGGTCGCATTCAGGTCGAATTTTATTGTCCAATTAAAACTATTATAGTTAGTTAACCGTGCGCTGGATTTTCGACATCAAGCACATTTTGGAATCCTCATAAAGTGGCAAAACATATTTGGCTTGGTGACCAAGCCTTGGTCCAACATATGCTACTTTTCAATATCTGTCTCAAAAAGCTCTAGACATTTTAGGTCGATTCGGGTCGGTCCGGTTCGGTTCTTAAGATCCGCGGCATCCCTAACAGCAGCTACAAAAATGCCTCGTCTATCTAACCATTCTGAACATATGTGATTAGTAATAAATTAGATCTGACATTTGTGAACTTAGTCACTCCATTTTAGTATTTATTCTTATTATAATTATCAAAACTAGACCGAAATACTCTGAGGCATAACTCAAAATCTTTATGACAAAAACAAATCAATAAAAGTAATTTATTTCTAACCCTAAAACCAGTTTACTCATTTTTTTGCAATTTACTGTATTGTGGAGACCGCTGTTGTTTCCTCATTGCAAAACTATTCCTTCTTCTAAAACGCTGGAAGTTGTTTATCAGATACTATGTGCTTTATGCATAGGATATTATTTACTCAACAAAAGGAAATTCAATCCAATCTATTTTTTTGTTTATCCAATCAAACCTTCATTTCATTGTTTTGTTGCTGAACATTTCGCAAAAAGCTTCAGACTATTGCCCTAGCATAGCCATAGCCTAACATAAATATATATGTATTATTCTTCACTTCATACGTAGATATATGTTTTACTTGCACATGAACCAGTAAAAAAAATTCCAGTGACTAAGGTAAACGTTTTCGCTCATGTCCACTGCTTTTACCCAACATTTTATTTTTGTTGCTAAAACTTCTATTATGATAAGAACATTGAACACTGTCAAATTTAAGTTTCACGCAATATGTTTTACATGCATTTTATTGACGCCAAATGTATAACTTAATGCTTACGCAAAACGCACAGGTTTTAATTGTACAGTATAATTTGAACCAACTGACAATGTCCAATTGACAATTAAAAAACGTTTCCTATTGAATTTGACTGACCCCATTTTATTTTAGGTACCCCTGATTTTAATTGGGTGACGTCAATTACAGTTCCCCAATATAATGTGGCTGCGTAACACCAACTCACGTAACATGAGTAACGCTGAATGACAAATATTTATGGAAGTTTGATGTACGGATTATGTCGATCCTGGGTTACTTACGTACGTTGTTAAACTTATGAAATGCGTAATAAATTTTTGGTTTAAGTTTTTTGGCAGTTGAAAAAAAAACACTTATAACACAAATATTCTTATGCTACGCTTCGTCCAAGGGCCCCGGTTTATTTATATCATTTACGGGTTTTGCTCAACTTTGTTAAGAGTCGGTCTTATATATGTATGTTACGTATTCAAGATTGACATTTGCAAATACGAAAGAGTAGCAGGAAGTAAAACTTCTTGGTTCTTGTGTTTATTGAGTTCAGGGATAGGGATGATGGTTACGTACGCTTATGTGGAGTATGAAGGAGTTTGTTGAAATATTAATCTCCACGTTGAGTTTGGGATTTTTTAATAAATATTATAGTATATTTTTTACATAAGGCGAGAATAGATACATACAAAATATCACACGTAGATTCTATTGCCAACATATATGTTGTATAAGAAGCAATTATTATTGCTTTTTTGTTCTACTACTGGTAAAAACAATCCAAAGCAGAAGCTTTGTCTTTTCCCATATAAAAACATGGGTTTTAATTAAAAACCAAAATCGCTTCGTGGATTCCGTACCGTCAATAACTATAAGATCTTTATAACTATAAGAGTCTTTAAGAAGCAAAGTTGAGTGACATGGGACAACGGAGGTATTTTACAATCCAATTTTGCACATATAAAAAAATAGGAGGTTTTTGCTACGACAAGAAAGTTAGTTTCTGATTGTAAATCATCAAGATAGGACGGATTTCTATTTCTTTCTTAGCACAGAATTTGTCGTAAATCAATACGAAGTCAAAATGCTTGTGATCACAGGTTTGATAACTTCTGTAGGTTCCACTTTGGAAAAAGTAAATTCCTGGAATCTGATTCCACTTTCCTACCCCATTTTACTCACAGTATTAACACAAAAATCAGACGAGAAGAAGAAAGGTCGAAATGAAAATAAAAAGTACAAACTAGTGGAGAGTGAAAAGTTCATGACCTCTCATTTCTTGGGGCACGCAGCTATAATAGGGTTAGGTTGCATTTCGTGTTTATATCAAATAATTTGCGCAAATCCAGCGCCCCTAGAACGCAGTTTTCGATTAATAATATTATTCATACTTGTCATCTGTGTCATTTTGTCTTGTGACTATGGTGGGTGTGCCGCGAAGTTCGCTATGCTGTTCAATGGTCTAATGGAGTTTGAAAAACGTCACATTAAGGATTCAGGTACATTTCCCAATACAATTGTTTAAATTAAATTAAAGGAACTTAATATCTTTACTGTTGTGAAATTTCAGAAAAGGATTTCTGGAAGAATCATAAGTTTAAGAAGCTGGTTGCATTGGGAATGAAAGGAGTGGAAATGATCTGTATTCTAGCAGCACTGGTTATTAGTATTGTCGACACATTTTTTCCGGGTGCGCCGTGGCAAATTTTACCACCGGCATTTGGAGAAGCGATACCATATTTGATTCCCAGATGGTTGATTTGTTTTACCCTCACTTATATATTTTGGAAAACTGTTACAAACTACATTATGTTCGCTGCAAATTTATCAATCCTTGGCTCAACATTTTGTTTCGTTCTTATACTCGAGGCTATTGAAAGGTGAGACAAAGTAGTGAAGAATTTCATCATTTTAAAAATAAATCAAATAAAATATTTTTAGTGATTTACATATTTTAAGTAATAATACGTTTAACTGATTTTCAGAGAATTTAACAAAGTTGTACGAACTCCTGATATTGAGAAAGTAGTTACGATGTATCGTGATGTTCAATGGCTATGTCAACTACACAACGAAATCCACAAGAGGTTCGTTAATGCATCATGTATACTGGCAACGACGCTGGGTCTCTCTGTGAACATATATATGGTGATCGTTTTCTGGGAAATTATGGATGCGATTGTACTAATTGTGTGTTTTGATCTACAAGTTGGTGCGATTGGTGCCACTTTGTGTGTGCCGATCATTGCAACAAAAGTTTTTCAATCAAGCGATGATTTCATTTCTAGTAAATACCGTAGAGTCTCCAAGAAATTTGTTAGGCACCCAGAAAATAAACGTCAACTGGACAGGTACTGGAGATCCTTTCAGAGTTTGAAAATATTTTACTTTGAGTCAAACTACTACAAGGAGAGCACACCTCTGCAACTGTTAGGGTTTGTTATAGATACGACTACAAACCTGATTTTGCTAGAATAAAGCGACAACGATGTAGAATTCCAATGGGAGACATTGTAGATTGTAGATAAAGGCTAGTAATAGAATGTAGTAACTAGAATTATAAATATGCTTAGAAACAGATATAATTAGATTCTATGCTCAATAAGTATTTTAATAACCTGACATGAATTTTTTTTACACACGTTGTGTCATCAATCCAGTCAAAGTCCTTATCAAATCTACTACAATCTACTATTACCTTATCTCGCTTACGAATTATTCCTTAGAGTAAAAAATTGTATGTTTATAAGTTTGGCTTAAAACGTACTGTAGAATTTCAATTGTGTCGTTAATTTCAAAATGATTGTGTCATATTTAAAAATTTCAATCCACTTAAAATATAACCGAGAAATGTATACTAAAACGTAGTCTTCAACCGGTTTTGTTATTATTATTTAGCGAAATTATATATTAGCTACTATATTCAATATACTACATTGTATTATATTTGTTTTCTTGCAGCCTCAAGTGTAACATATTTATGTAGTAATAAATTGTAAACGATACATGTAAGAATCAGTAAGAATGAATATTATGTGAGGTTATACATATTGTATTAAATAGGTAAATTTACTTATATTTATCTGATGTAGTTTCAATAAAATTTGAGACAATATTTTTTTGTTATTAGTAAAATTATTCTGTGAAGATATAGCGATGTTTATGATTATATTTTGCAAACTTCAGTGCAGGGTATTTCCTGGCAAGTTTTTTTGTACAAGTAGGGTTTTTAAACATACCTCGAGGTTATTTAGGTGTTTAGAATTCTCAGTAGTAGTAAAATACTACTTAACAGTGATTTGAATAAACGATTAACTATGTCGATAGAACATGATTGCAACTGTTGGTTGTTATATTTGAAATTTTCGTCCGAATAGTTTTCATTAAAACTTCCATTTCACGAACAAAAATTTATTCTGTATCAAACCGTTTGATTCAAACGTATATCGAAAAATTGATTTAGTAATTTAGTAGATTTAGTGAATAGTACTTTTTATGATTCTTCCGTAACGTTCTATAAATAATCATTGCCAAACCATTACGTTACAAAACAAAGCTTTTTAATTAAGAAACAAAAACTTATTACGAAACAAAAAATCTAATATTTTATCCACAGCAGAAATTGAATATTGCATTGCATATTCCCTTTGTTTCTCTAGAGGTTGAGCTTTTACTTTATGATGAACGATTTATAAACGAACGATTTTCCAAACTGCTTGTTTCTGAAATATTTTTACTTTGGAGATATGCTTATAATACATACAATGGGAAATTGGATAAATCCTCTATTTAATATTTTGTTACCAAACTTTCATAACAAAAGGGACTGACGCAAAATTTTAATTTTACGTAGTAGATTGGATCATATGGTTTGCTTAGCTTTAGTTTAATTATTTTTAGCCTTTTAGAGTTTTGCAGTTACAGTTATGTATTTAATTAATCCCGCTTGAATAAAGAGCATAAGCCTTTTTCTGTTACTAAACCTCAACTGGTATTCCAAGCATTAAATAAAACTGTACATATTCTAATATCACACTGAATGCTACTAGGTTGCGAATAATAAGTGAAACAAGAAAAAATTGTTCTACCAGAACCAATTTTTATCGTGATAACATGAAAATGCAAAATTAATAAGCCGAATAGTCGTAGATAATAAAAAT
>VYYJ01001771.1:0-27227 GCA_021029165.1 Cyphoderus albinus
ACTTTTCGTTCCTGCATTTTCATTACTTACGCACATTGCGTTCCATTTGCATCTGCTCTCATGTATTATTCCTCTTTGCATCACAATTCGCAACTTGCAACAAACAAAATAAAGAGCTTTGCATAACCAATAATGAAAAGGGTAGTTCATTGAAATGCTGGTTAACTTAACTTCGTTTCTTATAACCGTGCGTGCACGCATGTATACCCCCGATGCGCATTCACATTCATTTTACAACTTCAGTGCAAAACACGTTTTCCCCACTTGTAACTATATCACACACATGCATCGTGGTGGTGTGATAGTATCCTATCATTTTTGATATCGGACAGATTCTTGTAATATGTAACAATGTAACCATCATCGTCATGTAAGGTAGAATTGTTGCTTGGCTTGGAGTAAGTGGAGGCATTAGCAGGAGCCTGCAGAAGATGAATGTTTTCAAATCATTTAATTTGTGAGGAAAAATACAGTAGACAGTTTTAGAGAGTTTTTAAAATTCCAAGCTCGATATCCGGAAGTCGATGAATATGCATAAAATATACATAAATCATTATTGATCACTTAATTACAAGCTCAGTTTATTCATGCGTTAATTAAAGAGCTGCTCATGGTTGTGGTGAGGTGTAAGAAGGGGGTGGAGGTGGAGGGTGGAGGTGGGGGTGGAACTAAAATAGAAATCTTGCTTTCGGAAATCGACTCGACTGCTTATGTCAATTTAGTCTAGCATCACCACCCACGTTTCACTGACAATGGAAATTGCCCAATTGTATGTGTTAATAACCTAATAAACAAAGCGCCCTCCCTTTTAATTATCTTATGCAGCGCCTCATAACATAATTGTATTTCCAGCAATATAAATGTCATCGTAAATTACATCTAACAGAATACAAAGGTAATCCGAACAATTCAGAAAGCATCACGGAACTTTTTATGATCCGCAGTTGAAACTGAAAGTTGAAATCTGTGAAAGCAAAAGTGAAATGGAGTAATCGAGTAAGATTGAACACACGCAGCATGCTAATTACAAAAATAACAATGGAATGCACCTAAAATGGAAAATAATTTTTTCAAATGTCCCAATTGCATGAATTGTATTTAATTTGACTTTCAGGTAGGTAGGTACTGGTCAATACAGAAAATAAATGCATTTAAGTACTGTGATGTGGCAACAAAAGGAAATAAATTTCTACCGCAGATCGAAAAGTAAAGTAAATCAAAAAGCTTGTTCCTATTTTGCCCAATTTGAGCCAAGTGTGGTGAGACTTCGCTCAGGATAATCGCTGTCGCCTCTGAGAAGTTGCGTCAGTAGTCAGTAGCAGTCTTGCAATCCCCGTTTTATTTTCATCATTTCCCTACATGGAACAACTCGTTAGATTTCATAACCACCACAATGATTATCTTTTTACACATTTTTCCCTCTATTTGTCCTTTCCATTTTTAGATTTTGGGTTGCAACTTGCCACTGCTTAATCTTCAGACAATAAAAAATGTTCGCATTTTACTCAACCATTTCATTTACTTTCTTCAGAACATGCCAAACGTGCCAAATTATGTGACACACATTTCTTTCAATGAGCTCAACTCCATATCGGTTTCATTTGATTCTTCGCTGTGATAAATATTAAGGATTATGATTTATTTTATTGCTGTTATGTGATGAGGCGATGAGACACAATCATCCACTTTGGCCGTTGTGAAATAACTAATCATCTTTTAAGTAACCATCAATTCCAAATGATTAAGCTAAAAGATGGACATTATCTTCTGCTTTGTATGAATTATGTCCGCACAGTGCACAGTGGCCGTCGAATTATAACGAGATGCGAGAATCCGCGTCACATTCATAACTCATAGATCATCTTTTGGCATAATCGAAAATCTATTTTCATTTTTCAAAATGTTATAATTAAACTTTGGCTACTCTTTGTTTAACAAATCACAGATCGCTTTTCTTTCTACCAAAAGTCATATTGGATTTTTATTAAGATATCGTGACAAGGGTTCAGCTCAGCTTGGTGGATGAGGAAATGGGAAAAATGTTGAAACTCATTTTCCATCTCATCAAATCACATCGTCATTTCATTTTATTTTTATTAGATAAATTACTTCGAGGAGGATGATATAATAACTAAGATGCTGTGTTTGTGTATTATAGCTAATGTTATTATTATTATGTGAGCTTGTTGCACGCATTCCATTTTCTTACATCTCATCTCTTGCTTAACTCTCATCTTAAAGGTAAAGAGGTCACAGGCACGACCAGACTAAACTGCGTCACTCACTACCACCACCACCGTTATGTCATCGTTTACTATCGTTGCCATTTATTTATGCACATGCTCGTTGATTCAAAGAAAGTGATGACTAAAGTGATGAGTAAAGAAGTCATGTCACATCGTTAGTTGGTTGGTGGTCGTAAATTTTATGAATTGGACGATAATAACGACGAGATTGGGACATGATCCAATCTCCATCTCAAAATCAGCTTCAATTTCAAAAATGCAACATTGGAGCATTGGAGGACATTCGCACTGCAAGAGACAAATATTCATGATCATAATTTGTAATTGTCCGTCACTTCTCTTCTGATTGCCCTCTTCATTATTCTTGATGAGATTTTTTTCACCGCTTCAATTACAAAACGAGGCATCCACCTGCCTGGATGACGATATAAAAATGATGAATGAATGAAAGGTGAGCAGTGAACCTGAGCGATTTGCACTCTTGCACCTTATCATCGAGAAACGTGCTGTGACTACTAAAAATAGAAGATTCCATTTTCATCCACACTGCTTATCATCATGATAATCATAAAAAATTCAGCTTGTCTTAAAAAATTCCTTTTCATTCTAGTAGAGGCTATCAAAATCAATGGAATGCAAAATGCAATGTTGACAGTCTCCAGTTACCCCAAAACTATTAAAGATTCCTGCAACACCAAGAATTTAATTTGTGGCCTTGAGATTGTTAAACAAGGGAGAATTACAGCAATTGAAAAGATAAAAACTAGCAGTGAATTAAAATGAAGTAACTTTGTTTTGATGCCGACGCCTTAGATTCTGGCAGTTGTTGATGATCATCATGATGCTGAAATTCACTTTGGGGATTTGCTTTTGTAAGCTGCAAGGTTGAGGGCAGCATTTCACTTTAACTTACTTCATCAATTGATGACATCCACGTAATTTGTAAAGTTCAAAACTGCAATTGAGAGTATTGTGTGTGATTCCACTATTGCATCAATCATGTCACCCTAAACTATGCCAGCAATGCATCATCCAACATTTTCTCATCAATGTTTGTCAAGAGCAGCAGAGCTATTATTAATTATAATAATGCGTTAGTTTACCATTAGACTTTTTAACTTTGTTTCTGCATCATTAGCTTTTCATGCTTGAGTTAGTTTCGCTAAACTTTACATAACATTATTGTACCTATTTACAAGGAGCAATTAAAATTGCTAAAAGAGTCATTAAGTGCATGTCGTATTGGAAATGCTGTACATCCCCCTTCTAATAGAATCAATCAGAAAATGATAGATTTCTTTGAAAAGCAATCAATATAAATCATCTCTTAGTGCAGTTACATTACCTACTTTACTTACATGCAAAGTTTTGTACTTACATAGACAGTTTCATAATTGTGAATGAAACCTGCTGCAAACTGATTTGGCGCGCACACACACGATAACTGATCAGTAACCAGTGATCACCATTAATTTGTTATTACTGCAAAAACGAATTATGCGAATTTGTACCTTGCTTTTTGCTCAGCATCACTTTCTTATTTATTGCCAGCATCGCGAATATCACGACCCAGCAATAATTGGTAATAAGTCAAGCCGCAGGATTAAAAACGAAAAGGATGTTTTCTTATTCAAATTATGCGATGCTTCATTGCTTGTGCTGTTTATGCAAATATTTTTCTGATTGATTCACCTAAAAATGATGAATGCTCACTGAGAATGATTATTTTTAATAATAATTACTGCACGAATTTTTCTCAAAATACTTGCAGGGCCTTCTGGCTCATTGTAAGTTTAATGTAAGTAACTTTATTTAACAAACTGTAAACTTGACTGCGTGTCAGTTTCACACAGCCACTATAATTTGATAATACTCAGGTATTATTGACATTATCATCGCAAAATGTAACCGTCTACACGTAAACTTTATCTGTTGTGTGACGGTATGTCACACACTTTGTTTGTCACACCGCAATTGTCAAGTAGCGGATTGGTATCAGTCAGTTATTTTATTACCTTTAAAACATAGAAGCGTCAAGTTAAAACTGAAACTGATAAAAAAATAAAACTGACGGGAACAATGACCGTATTTGTATGGAACAATGCGTCAATGTTTTTTGGAGGTTATTTTCTTGGAACTTTTTAAAGATTTTAAAATTAAATTTATCACTGCTGTGTGTATGTATGTAATCATTATTATTATCATCTATCATTTAACTACCAACAATCAGGGTTGTTCATTCAACCGACGACTGATTTCGCCATCATTACTTTACTGCGCCTTTTAATCAACTTGAACAAATGAGCAAAACAAACAAAAGCTGACAGAGTTGACATTTTCCTTATTAATGACATCCGCCGCTAACTAACGAACTATATAGTTTTGTTATAGTTATGATGACGTGTCGTATAGTGCGTTAGTTAGGTAACATCAACGTAACCGCCGTCATCAACTCGTCATCAATATCATAATTAATCTTTATCTTACGCAGAATAATCTCACTAACATCACGTCAAGTCCACACTGTGATGATAACCATCTAGAAATCTTTCACCCATTCATTTCGTCGTTTCATTTTCGCAGTTAGCAATCGCCGTTTTGTCTGAGGTAATTGAATGTAAGGATATCCTTGTCCCGAATCCTGACATAAAAAGTTTAAAAACTCATTTTTCTCTGCTATCTTTGTGTCTCGAATAAAATAGGTAATTAAATATCATGATTTCATAAATTCATTTTTCTTGTCTCAATAAATATGCCCTCCAAATAAGCAAATAAAAACCGTTTATATAAAAACGTCATAAATGACAAGGAAAGGAAAGTGAAAAAGGCGATTGTTTAATTAGAATTAGAAAAGTCATAAAAGATAAATAGGCAAGGAAAAGGCAGCGTCGCATCGCTCGTTTCTTCAAATGATCATGACACTGACTGACTTGACTTGGTGACGATTTGACGACTTTAACGACGACGAGTGAGAGACTTCTGTTAACAATAAAAATTGGAGAATTGTTAAATGATTATGATAATGATAATCACATTTTCGTCGTTGTCATCCACCAATGATAAAGAATCCGTTCATTCCTGTCAATTAAACTTTCTCCTGTTGCTCTCATTTCATTCACAGAATCTGAAAGTTTTACTTGCTAAATTGCTATGAAGTTATGCTATTAAATTAAATAATAGCAAATAAAATTGAAATCAGACACGTAATGGTAAACGATGAGATAACCAGATGAGATATGAAAAATGAAGTGAACTAGAATCTTCTGTGTGACTACGAACTTACACGAACCGTTTATTGTTTCAAAAAGTACCTTTTAATTGCTCAGTCTTTAAATGGACGGCGGCGGCAGTGGTGATATTTATTAATGAGTAAAATGGACAAAAAATCGCGATTTGGATTGCTATCGCAAATCAATGCATTAGAACCATTAAATTAACCACTTTCTAATAATACAGCTCAGGTACACACCTTGCTAGAGTTATCAGTCTCTAATTTACTTAATGCTCAGTAGCAATAGACTTAATTTACTTACGCACATTACATTGATATCGAAGAAGGAATAAATTATTAAAAAGTTCGGAGAAAAATCAATTAGTAGTAAAAATGTTATCTCTGGAAGAAATCATTACCAGAAGTTATTATTAACAATGTAAAAATGTATAAAACAATAAAAATCAGCACTTAATGCATAATTAACTTTATATCATACAGTTCACGTTCACACGCACACCAACATTGAACAAATGAAGTTGGACTGCATTAAAATGCTAAAAACGACGCGTAAGTACCTAAACTACCTAATCTATAACTAACCGTTATACTGCGTTCAGTGTAAAAAAGTTAAAACTTTAACCAGCTAAAACTAATTCTAATTCATAATTTACCTTTATCGTTCTGTCTAAGCTTAACAACTAAAAACCGAATTTCATAGTTTTGATTGATTGGCACTTGACTTTTGGCGGACTTGACCCTTGACCTTTGGCCCGACTGAGCGTTTACGCCTAATTTTCTTTGTCAGTGTCACCTTCCGGAGTGAGCTCTTTGATCACATTCACCGGAGGTGGATACAAATTCTGCGAGTACCTTCCAACGACACTGTCGATCACCTCCAGGATCAAGTCTTTGTCTGCGAGTCGCACTTTTTGGCCCTGTTGTTTATTGCGACGCTGACGATTGTACTCCGTTCGCCAGGAGAGATCCGCCTCAGCGCCCGTGCCAGCTCTGCGCTTCGTTTGGCGACGTCCTTTTCGAGCTCGCTAGAGTAAAAATGAGTACGGGAAATGTGAGGTGGAAATAAAATGCTTTCTTTATGTAAATGTGATGATACCATGCAACATCAACTCATGCATCATGCAACTAATTAACTAATTGAAGAGCCACTAGACAAATTGTGCGGAAGGAACAAACCAAAAGATAAGAATTTTACCCGAGGTGGCGAAGGACTTGGTGGAGATCCGAAGATTGCGTTGTCGTCATCATCATCGTTGTTGGTATTATTATTGGTTCTATTTGGAGATCGAATTTCACTCACATTCGATGAGCTCTGCTGCTGCTGCTGTTCCTCATCATCGGACTCGGAGTCGGAAGGCTGGAGAATTTCTTTCAATTACCCAATGAAATCAAATGAGAGATAAATAATTTTTAAAAAATATAGCGAAAAATGCAGCTAATTGAGAATTGATGGATAATTTACTTGATTCTGGGTACAGATTAATGGCAATCAAATAGAACATCTTGTTTTTCCCAGTTGCATCGTTAAAGGGATCCTGGGCTGCTTCCACAGTTCTGGGCCAGTTCCAATTCACTTTCTTACTTTTCTTGCTTTGCTCTATGAAAATGCGAAGTGAAAACCTCATTTCCTTCCTAACCTCCCACTTATTGTACTCGACTAATTAATAAAGCTACATTTACATTATGCATGCAGTTTCTTAATTATGAAAGTTGAGACATACCAGCAGCCGTAGTATTTTTACATTTCTTGAAAATCAGTCGCAACGACTTCTTGGGGGTACTTTCATTCTTGACGACGACAAAAGTGTTATTATTATTCCCCATGGAACATGACGGTGATGAGGATGACGATGGTCGTTTCTGTCGCCCTGCTGTTTTCATCTTTGCTTTTGCTCCACACTCAACAAATGGGCCAAATTTCTTTTACTCTCTTATCAATCAGTGATAAGTGTCAGGTATCAACCCTATGATATTTTTGCAAGTGCAATGCAAGCAAAATGTCTTTAACTTAATTTTAGTACCATTTTACTTTTAACTCTTCAACTCTACTGTACATGTATAAACTAAAGAAAACTACAAAAAAAATAATTTTGTACTTTAATACCAAAACCAAACACTTACATAGAAAAGAAAGCGGCCGTTAATTTCCACTGGTTGACACAAGTTTTGTGCACAAGATTGATTGACTAGTTAAATACAGATTAAAACAATGGAACAGTTGGTGACTGGTGATTTCTGCTACGTGAAAACTCGTAGTAAAAGAAAAGTTTTTCCTTCTTCAACTCGGACACATCGAAATCTAAAGTTAGAGTGAGCTTTACATGTACAAATAGATACAATCTCTAACTTTTTACCTATTTTTCATTAAGTGATTTTAATAATTGGGTGCAATAAGGAAATAGCAGTGGTGATATTTAATTCTCTAGCCTTAACTATCCCATCGGATAATAAAAACACTTTTATTTCTATCACTTACCTCTAGCTTTCCTGTAATCCTTGAGACATCGGTATTTTAGCTTAGCTGCCGAAAAACGTGATTCAATCAAATATTTATATTGTGATAGTGACTATGACTAGACTTGAGACTAAGCTAGAGACTTTCGTGAAAGATTTCGTTTCTTCTCATATCAATCACTTCTGTGCAGAGCGCATAGGGATAGGAGTTTACTTTAGTTTGCACTAAATAACAGTAAGTCTGAGTAAGTTAGTGAGAGACGTGACATCTGACATGATGTGAGGCGAGAGAGAAATACGCATGTCACTTTACATGTGACGTGTAATGAATGTCAGTTACTTGCTTAGTTGCTTACTGCCTTCCTCCAAACCCACAAAGTGCAATTTTACCACAGACCTGACCTGACCTGGCCTTTTTGAAATGTTTCCTAGGCGTTCCACCACTCGCACTCAAATTTACGTCGCGTTGTGCCAGTAAACTCATACATGACATGAACCTGACATAAGTGACTTAAGTGAGTGTAATAAGAAAAAGACGCTTCTTTCTAGGTGCAATTAAAATCCCAATCTCACATGTGATGTGATACATGAAGACTCTTAATGTTTCCTTCTACATAGTTATATTAAGATTTAAGATTAAATTAAATTATTCCTCACGAAGATAAATGTGTAGATAAATATGTGTAGAAAAAGCTTGAGCTGACAACTTTTCATGTGTCATGTTAAAAAGCCACACACGCATCTCCTGTGTTCAGCGAGTGCAAGAGGATAACGCGGCAACGAGGCTTCACATGGGAAATCTCTTTTCCCTTACATACCCACAAAGCACGTTGCCTCAACTCAAACATGAACAAGGACCGAAAATCGTGATTTTAATTAAAAACAATTAAAAACATTTACTTCTCCATACAAATTAATTTCAGTGAAGAGATGTGACCCTTATAAAAGTTATAACACCTTGACCTGGGCCTCTCTTAATTGTGATCAAAAATATTTTTATTAGATGTGCATCTTCAGTGTAAAAATAAAAGTGGCATCGAAATAAATCGTAATTTTAAACTAAACTAAAGTTAATTACGGATTACGGACGTTAAAGGAATAATTGAATTCAGTTAGTTAGTTTAAGTCACAATGGCGGAATTCGCCCAACTGCGAAAAGAAAAGTGGACGGAGCCGCTAATCTCTCTGACAGATTTGAAACTTTTATCCGCAGAAGAGTTACAGTGAGTAATTACAAAAGTTATTTTTCTCATGTTTTATCACATTAACTATCAACCTAGAAAACCAAATTGCTTAACTGGTCTAAATGAGTATTTTTGTTGTCTTTGAAATTGTAGGTCAATTGTGGAGAAAATCAATCATTTTGAGTATAAAATCCAGTCCCATCATCGCACCCTGGAGGACGTCCTCTCCTACATTCAGTTCGAGTGCCAATTATTGAAAAAGATACAGCAGCAGCGAGCTGTAAGTTTAACGCTGTTCACAATAATTAAATTCATTCAATTAAGTAACGGGCAATGACATTAAGTTTATTGTGTTTTCGCAGGACTTGAATCAATATGAGCGAACAGACGAAATCGACAGGTTTATTTATAACGAAATCCGGTTGCAGTTTGGTTCAGCCAGTATCAATTTCCAGCATCAAATTGAATTTTGGAATGCCCGACTCAAGTTTATTTCAACCATTGTGGTAAGGGGAACCGGCTAATTGCTTAATTAAGTATGTATGTGTTTAATTATGGAGTGGAGTTAAATTTAATTTTTGGTTTGTCAGCCTGAACAAGATCGTGAGTCAGAATTTAACCGGATGTTCAAGGCAGCCTTACAATACTGTGGTCGCAGCAATCTCGACCTCTACAAACACTTTGTACGATTCCAGTGGTCCCTTTTGGAACTGCCTTTTGTTAAAATATCTGGCGCAAAAAGAAAACGACTTCAGCGCAAAGACTGTTCCAAATTGATGGGAAATATTCGAGATTTAACAAAAGAGGCGCTGCGTAATTTTCCTCGGGAAGCAGAAGCCTTCATTTGGGTAATTTTTAATTTAAATTAAAAAATCTGCCTGTCTGAAAATTTTTATGAATTTTTTTCTCATCAACATATTCATTTGGTTTGTTCTTGGTTTGCAGGTACTATCAACTGAGCTCGAGTATTTACAGATCCTGGAGAAGGAAAGGAAGGAAAAGGTGGAGAATCCGAAGCTGTTTATTTCCTTTAGCATAGAAGACGAGACTGAAAAATCAGAAAAGTTCATAAATGTTTTGTTCCAAGATCTACTGGCGAAGAATCACCCTCCTTCCGTTTACATTCAGCTTTATGAAGTTGTTGCAACATTTCCTCATTCACAAGCCACTCGACTGCTGAAAACTGTTTATGAAAAGCTGCTCACAATTCAACCAAGAACAAAGGAAATATACAGCTTTCTAATTACTAAATTAATGAAAGAAAATAAATTTGAGTAAGTTTATTCAATTTTTTAAATTGGACATTAAAGTGTGTAAACTAAATCTGATTTTTAATTTACTATTTACCAGAGAAGCTTTTGAAAGGATAAATCAAGCGTTGTCCAGCAATTCGCCGAAAGCCGAGACGCTCATTATGTGTATTGAAAAGGCTGATGAATGTTTCGAGCAGTGTCTTGTCACAGGCTCTGTGATAGGATTAACCAAGGCGCTACTGTTTTACGTGAGTATCTTTGACGAAAACGCTTCAAATTGGAATCAAGTTTCTTCCGAGATTTATCATGCAAGAAGGGTGAGACAATTGACAAGTTTTCTGGTCTAAATAAATGCCAAACCTAATAATAATCCTGAGTTCGATTTTCTTTTCAGATAAAGTTTATCAAAGAACTTCCCCAGCAAATCCACCTAGTTCCAGAGGAAACCGCGGAGTACAAAGCCCTGCACACCTTCATTGAAGATCACCCCTTGAACAAAGTAGTGCACGATTCTTTGAATCAGACTCCAACGAGTTTTACTTTGGCAAAAGAAAGAATCAGTTTTATTTTGAGGCGATGGGATAAAAATCGGAATTTGAATGGAAAAGTGTTGGGTATTTGTAAACACTTATCAAACGTGGACTGGAGAATGGTGGAGAATCCAGAAGAAGCGGAATCCCTCATCTGCACTGTTTACTACGCGATCACGACTCTACGTCCTAAGAAAATCGACAATTTGCTAAAGTTACCCCAGACGATTCCTGGAATTAATCGAATCAGGATGGCGCACTTAAAATTAATGTATTTTGAGGATGTGGAACAGGGAAGGAAATTTTATCAGAGGTACAGACGCTTAAATTCGAGCTGGAATTTCGCTGCGGCTGCGATAGATATTGAGACGACGATTTGCAGGGGTTTGGGGAAAGGATGCTACTCAGCAACTCTAACGGATGCGATCGAGGACATTCTCAACATAGCTGGGACATCGTGCACAGGTAAGTACATGAATTAAATTAACCCGTTTTTATAAAAAAATTCTTGTCTTGGAAAAATTTGCTAATTTTACAAATTGAAATTTAGAACCGTGGAAAATCTGTGTGACGTATCACCGCGTAATGAAAAATGAAAAGGAAGCGAGTGAGCTTATGGACAGGGCACTGAAACGATTTGCTGTGGATAACGACAAGGAAAAATTAAAAGACCTGCTTGAATTTTCGAAGAATAAAGGACAAAAGTGATTCTGAAAGGAAATTTTTATTTGTAGGTTAACTAATAAAAATTAACTATGAGCAAGTGACTTTTGAAAATAAATATGCAAGATTAACTGGCATAAATCGTCATATAATTGTTAGGCTTAATAACTTGTTTTTTTAAAGAATTGTTTTTATCTTTATTTGAACGAAGTTGGTAAATAAACATAAAAGTAAGCTTCTTAAAGGACAATGTTTCTTTTGTGGAAAATCTAACACGGCTTGTAACATAATGTAAGGTACATTTAGACTAAAATGAAGCAATTTGCAATATTTAAAAAGAGAGTTTAGAGGTGAAGAGCCCCAACAACAGCAACATCTTTCTCTCCTGCGTTGGTAAACACAATCTCTCCATTCTCATCTTTATAGTCACGAAAGCATCTTCGTGTCAGTTCCCGGAACCCGAGGTTGTTTCCGATCCTTTGTGTAAACGGGCTGGTGAAACAGCTTTTCACCAATGGGATCCCTCGGGATTTTAAGAAGGGAATTGCGCCCTCGAACATTTGCGTTGCCAGACCTTGACCTCGAAACCGTCGATCCACCGATGCCATGAACAGCTCCACATAACAATCCAAATCTGGGTACAACTTGAATACATCACTGTCCTCATCCACCTGCCGAAGAAATGACCAGATTTTCTTCATTTCCGGAGAGTGTACGTCCGGCCCTGCGTCCTCGTTGTCTCCTCGTCTGTGCAGTGATATAATTCTTGCCCCGGCTACCTAAGGTGACACATATGAGAAAATTAGCAAATTTCGACCTGGTACAGTATCGCAGATTCAATTTGATTTAACTAACCTCGTTAGTTCCCTTTTCCAGTACGATGTGACTAAGACCGTCAGGAATATGCTGCATAACAATTGCGTCCATGTCCTTAGCTTTGGCTGCAGAGTTGCCCGCAAGATGATTAAGGGGCTCATCCAAATAAAAATTTGCTCCGAGGTGGTCCAGTATTTCTTGGTAATTCGCTGGCTCGGCTGGTTTGAAAATGAAATTTTTCCATTCTATCACTTTCTCCTCACTTTCACCTTCTTCGGGAGGATCCAGGATGTAACTTTCTCCGTTTGTATTGTATTGCCCCATGTGGACTTTCTGCACACGACAGTTTTACCAGTTGCTGAAAATTCTCGTGCTGGACTTATGGACACCACAGACCACAGCCTTCTCCAGATGAAGACCAAAGAAGCTCTGCAGTGGAACTGCTCCAGGTCTCTGAAGAGGAGGGATCTTAAGTGTTAAGTGGCTGTGTGAGAAAAACATGGACATGATCATATTCAGTTTCATTTTCAATCTCACTCGAATCAGCCACAACTCGATACGATACGTGCCTTTGTTTGCTTCCTTTTGTAGAATTTCCAGTTGGAAGTTTAGAAAAGGCAATTATTTGCTCCAGAGTCTTCTATACTCATATAAATAGCTTTATTTATGTACATGATTCCGTTGTTGCTTCTGCTCTTGCTCTCCATCTCCGAAAGTTGACAGACTCTTTGACCTTCAATTTCAGTGAGTCGATGGGATTCTGCTTGCTTTGTAATCGATAAGTGTTTCTCTTTTCTTTCCATTCCATTCTATTCCAAATTCCAATGACTCTCTTCTTCCTTCTCTCTCAATGCCTGCTGCTGGAAGCTGGAGTCTCCGGACCTGGAGTAGCAGCAGCAGCAAGTAAGTAGCAGAGTGCAGTGTGTGATGGTGCGGATGAGGAAGTAAACGTGAGTTGAACTTTTAACATGTTGTTGCAAAAGCTTGCAGAAATGAGGATCGCATGAGAAATTGGAAATGGTAAAGTAGCAAGGACAAACAAGAAAGCAGAGCCGTAATAAAATAAAATCATGTCGAAGCTATGTATGTAGCATTCCAAAGAGAAAAGTGCTTATAATAATTCGTAGCAACTTCAACTTCTCTCATAATGATAGTTAATGGAATTAATTGGAGATGACATCTCAATGTCATATTTTGCCAATTTCAGCAAATGATTTCCATGATGCTGAACTTGTTGCTTGCTTGAGTTGAGGCGGACGAAGACCAGATATGCTTTGATAGTTTACAAAACTAAAAACACGGGATTCGGGCTCTGGGCTTTTATCTGATACGAAATTGATTTAGTTTTTATTTAAAATCACTTAAGTCGTACATTTACGTTTAATTTTCACTTCCGGCATCCGGTATTTCTCTCATGATTTCACTGGGCTCCCATGTCTAGTTGAAATCTCGCTGGACTGGAGTTGGTTTGATGGGACTTTATTGGGCTCATTCGTGTGTCTCATTCCCTGCTCCATCTGAAGCTGAATTCGTCGGTTGTACCTCGGCCGAATGGCGACCACCCAGTAACACAAGCTGAGAATGAAAACTAGGACGATAAGTGCCGCAATACTCGCAATAACTACTCCAATAATCGCACCGATTTCCTCACCGCTCCCTTTCTCAAGTCCAAAGGCTCCAGGACCTGCGTATTCCTTTTCTTTCCTGTGCTGGTATTCATGTTTGTTTCCATTATTGTTATTATTGACTTGGTCATTTCCATTATTATTGTTATTGAATTCGCCACATCGAAAGTTGTATGTGGGGCGGTTGTAGTCAACCTTCTTTGTACAAATGTCGGGGCCACAATCCGTGCAAGCGTCGGAGCACTGATACGCATCATAGCACCACACGTTGTCGGGTTTACGTCTGCAAAACTCTTCACAGCTTTCGCTCATCACAATTGCGACAAATCTGGCTGACAGAATGAAATAAATGAGCAAAACGGAATGGAGACATTTGATTTCTAAAGCGCCCATTCCCAATAAGAGCTGGAGCTATCTGCTAACAAAACCGTTGCAGAGAAAGTTAAAATTTGGATTTTACAATTTTACTTTGCCCTTTTAAGTAGGTATGAATCATTTTATTGCTCATGCTTGTCCTTATCATTCACGGCACGATCCTACTTAACAGTGAAATGTCAGGATCGTAATGAAGACTGAAGACTTTTGCTTTCATTGCTTTGCATGTAGCTATGGGATTGTTGTATTGATAAGCCTTCTGAGTTCATCAGTGCCTAACGCATTTAAGAATTTCGTATTTATGAAAACGAAGCTTCCTACAAAGAATGTTCGGTCTCAGTTCATCTAACTTTTCCATCTTCTGTTAAATAAGACACGGTGTGAGTGAACCTTTTTCCTTTTCCATACTCCAAGAAGCTTCTCAAGATGATGAAGCCACGTCTCTCAGAATCGGTGCAAGAGCCGTGTCAACTTGCTGCCCAGAAACGGATGCAACTAATGCAGCAAGAAGTTGACGAGGTGATTGGGGCGATGCGAATGAAATTCGAAGACGAGTGCGCCGTCTCTCCAGATAAGCGTCTTTCGGAGTTGTACCACCTGGGCCCAGACTACAATCCGAGGTGGAAGTGCGGTGCAAAGGAAAAAGATGACGAGGAGGTTCGAAAGAGACGGAAGCGCATCTTGAAGCAAGTCTGCATTTTGCTCATACTTCTTTTAGTCATTGTTCTCATTTTCCTCGCCGACTTCTACGTACTAAGGTGGACAATTGGGCACGAGTCGGAAACGGAAATGATGGAGGCGCTCATAAAGAAAAATGCGAGTCTCGCAAACCAGGAATTATCAAATACAACTGAGGCGCCACCCCAGGACGAGCTGATACCTGTGGATGTCGATGTGGAAAGTGTCAATACAACCGAGAATGGGGAGTCTCTTTGGAACATCCTCAACCTGACTACAACAGAAGAGTCAGATAATCTTTTTCCTGTGGGCCACAACGTGCTGGAGCCAGCGGAAGTGGAAGAAAAGGCAAATGTCAATGTCAATGACAGACTGCAAGAGCCGCCAGCCCCATCACCGGAACCGCCTGCGGAAGCTGGAGAGGACGAGGGGCTACTGGCCACAAATAACGATGATCAGAGCAAAGATTATAGTGCATACTATTATAATTCAGAGTTACCATAATGCTGGAGTTAATAAACGTTTTATTATTACTTTTAATTTTTCTCTTTTGTTAAAATTGAAAGAACCAGTTTAAAGTGATTTTATAATGCAACTTTCTTTTTAATTAAACGAATCGTCATAAAAATCAACTTTAAACTTAATAGCATGTAAATTGTGGTCATAATTAATTAAAAGCCCAGTTAAATATTAAACTGCAGCCTTTGATTTCGCACATTCTTCCGGGCTTTGTTCGTTTCGCCTTTGCCTACCGCTTGCTTTTTGTAGAGAGGACCGAGTCTACGCATCTTTCTGGTATCAAAATGCCCCACTGCCGAACCGGGAATATCTGAGAAGTGTAAGAGCTTATGTGGAGAAGTTTAGTTCCTCATGTCATTTTCTACCTCACCGGCTTGCTCCTGTCCTTCGTGCTTTTGTTGCTTCGACCTCGTCGGGAAGACTGGAACTAACTTGTCAGATTCACGCCTTTTCCACTCCGTGTTTAATTAATTAATTACTAATTAATAATTAGGTAAGTATAAAAATAAATCATTATTTAAATACTCATTTATATTTTGCCAATTAGGGCCATGGTGGTGGAGCGTCAAGTTTCAAGTAGCCTTGAGTTAAAAAATTAAACTTTTACTCAGCCAACTCCAATAAAAATAATTTCAATTTTGGAACGGAAGTTCCAATCATTCGCATTCCATCTTCCACTCCACCATCAAGTTTACATAAGTAAATACCTTTTAAAAATAGTACTCGCTACACTCCATCAACTCCATGTCCATTGCCTCCATAAACCGTTGTGTTGTGGTGTTGTAAAGAGAAAGCTTGGTACTTTGGTAGGTATTGATATTGATTAATATTTAGCATTAGTATAAAACAATCTATCTAAAATAGACGTTTGGCACAGCAGGAGAAAGTTCTTGTCTTGTTAGAGAAAACGAAAGAAAGTTGCTGATGGTAAGACTGGAACGGAGAGAATTGGGTTAAGTCAATTTATCAATTCGTTTCCTTTTAATCCCTCCTCCATTTACTTTGGTTCGATATTCGATCGACATCGACTTAGAAATTAGAACATGAACATGGGCTGAGCTACTTGCTAGTACATATTTAACTATTTACAATTTACCGACAACCTGACAAGGCAGCAGGTGTTGATCATATCACAAAGCGTAGTTTTGCATCGATATAAAGGATTTACTGTTGGAATTGAGAAAAATGGCAATAATAGCGTGCAATTGTGTTGGTTGCAGTTTAAAGAAGTCGTCCTTAGCTGAACCAAGCGATTCCGGCAATATGAGTGACGGAGGGTCTAAATCCGGTGGTGTTCGATGGGTTCCTTTGGAATCGAACCCAGAGGTTTGTTTTCTCGTCTATCATTTATTTTCAATAAAAAATTAATTAATTCTTATTTATGCAAATAATAAGAGATAATCCATCATTTTTCTTTCTTTTAGGTGTTAACCAAGTATTGCAAGATGCTGGGGGCGAAAATCGGAGAATGGGTGGATGTCTTTGCTCTGGATGATGATTCCTTACAACATATCCCCAAACCAGTGCAGGCGGTGCTTTTACTCTTTCCTATTTCCGAGAGCGTGAGTAAAAACTATTTTGTAAACAAAAAAATATTCGTGCAACTGAAAAATACAATAACAGAATTTAATTTAATTTTTCTGATGGTTTTGGTTTTAGTATGACCAATTTTGCAAGGAGCAAGACGCCAGTCTTACGGAGAAGGGCCAGGATGTAAGCAAGAATCTGTTTTATCTGAAGCAGTATGTTGGAAATGCTTGTGGAACAATAGGAATGATGCACTCTCTGGGAAACAACATGAATCCGTAAGTTCATTTTTCGTTGATCAAAGTATGCTTATCTTGAACCCCAGGCAAGATTACAATGAGAAGGTTTTTAAGTAAAACTTTTTCAATCAGCACTGGAACATAAACGTGGTACCGCAAGGAGAGCACAGTTTTCGATCTGTGCTTTCTGTCCAAAATATCACGACAATTAAATGATAATAAATAATAACTCATCATGAAACTTAATCCTTAACTTATAAATAACCAATGGTTATTATTTTTGTAGCCTTAAACTTGACGACGACTCTACTCTCGGTGAGTTTATCAAGGCGACTACTGAGATGACACCGGAAGCTCGAGGAAAAGAGCTGGAAAAATTCAATCGCATTGCCGGTGCTCATGAAGAGGCTGCATCTGAGGGTCAGACTGCGCCTCCTCCAGCCGATGAGCAGTTGGTTTGTCACTTCGTCGCCTTTGTTCATAAGGACGGGAGTTTGTACGAGTTGGACGGAAGGAGGAAGGGACCCGTCAATCATGGTGCGACAACGCCTGAAAACCTGTTGAAAGATGCAGCTGCAGTGTGCAGACAGCGAATGGAACGAGACCCAACCGAGCATCGCTTCACCATTATGGCCTTGACCACGGGGGAAGTTATTTAAATTACAACGAAGTCATTAAGAAAAGATCTTGAGCCCAGTGCTTTGTCTCACTCACTAATTACTATTTATGAATTATTACTGTAGTTGGTAGGGAATTTTGTTTGTTAAAAATGGTTGCATTGAAATGATAATGGTATTAATTGATTTAATTGCTTTGATTTAATTTTAACTGGGCACAGGGAGTTCTCAGAAATATTCCGTAGGCACTGTTTTTTGAATGAATTTCTTTCTTGAATAATTATTTTGTCACTGATTGAGGCGTTGTTGTTACAATAAAAAATAACCGGTGAAGGGGTAACGTGCTTACCATTTCATGTTGTGATACACAAAAACTGAACGATATATTCTAAATAATAATGCAAGTGTATTTTTTAAGAAACGAAATTCGGAATTCTAAATTAAGACATTCTTTAAATTGAACATGATTATTGGTAAATGAATGATAATTATAGCAAATGTAAAAATAGTCTCAAACCCAAACTCAGTTTAACAGAATTCATGAAGTGTATGATTGTGCATTTATGAAATAAAGTTTCTTTTTTCTGTTTAAGATTTACATTGCAGTGAATAATGAAGAAAAGATTTATTTTTTAGATGTTTTCGAATAATTGTAAGAGTTTTACAAAATAAAAATTATGTTTTACAGTTGAAACAGGCCGTGTGGAGGAAGGGTGGTTTAGTAGTAGTAGGTGTAGGATGGGTTGTAGTAGCTGGGGATGGTTTTGTAAATGACGTTGCTGTAGTCGTAGGAGTGGGCGGGTTGACTGCTGATCAGGACACGGTCGGCGGTGTCGTAGTAGACGTCATTGTAGAGGCGGAGGTAGCGACCGGAACGACCGGCAGCCGGTGGTGCCGCCGTGACGTTAGCTGCTGGAATGGTGGAATTCACCTTTGGTGGCGGTGGCACTGTTAAATAGTTCAGAATTTCATTTAGAATTTCAAAGGACAATGATTTTACTTTTAGAATTTTTGGGCATTTTGAAAATTACCAGCAGCGCAAGCTACAGCGAAGATGGCAAGGGCCTGAAAAAAATTAGGACAGGTTATGTTAAAATTAAAAATTTTAATACCAAATTGTTTCAGAAACGAATCGAATTTGGGAAAACTTACGATGAAAAGGACCTTCATGATGTTGGATTGGAAAAGTGACTGAAACTGGAAAGTTTCCTCGAAATTTCAAATGATTTTTTGAGGTTGGTTTGGAACTGTTGGAAGTGAAGTGATATGCCTTGGTTAACAAAGCTAGCGGTATTTATACTAACCAACGGCTAATTTCTTGTATTCACTGAGATAGCAATGACGGTTAACAAATAATGCATATCGATAATCAAGCTTAGTTAATGCACTAATTAATAGAGATAAATCAAATGCACCATCAATTAACTTAACTGACCTTATCATGTCTGTGTTGGTAAACTACCTTTTCTTTATCGATTTTCTGTCCAGTTTGCGGCAGACAAAGTGGCCTTTCTAATTTTACATCCAACTACCTTATCAATTCTTGAAAGACACGGTGATTATCGTGGCTATTTACTATACTTAAAACACGCCATTCATCCTCAATCTAGAATTTGGTGTGTTCCAAAACGCACTTTTCATGAGTTGTTGCTTATCCTGGTTTCAAGTTGAAAGTCGAACCTAACGAGTGGAAATTCCAGCTTTCAAATTTCACGGGTTTTCAGACTTCAGGTGAAAGGAATTGAAGTTATCGATTTCTGGATTCCCCAGTCCAAAATTAACGACCGAAACCTTTGTGCGACATGTCATCTCATCTAACGGCACCAGCCTGGCCAGATAATTTGCATAATGAAGTTTTATTTTATTTATATTGTCGTTAGTTGTTACATCTCTCATAATCAAACTGAGACTGGATACAATCTACAGTTCACAATGCAATTGAAGCAGCATGAAACGGTTAAAATAAAACAATAAAAAAAAAATTGTGCAAACATCCGCCAGAGAAGGAACAAACAGAACCGAACGAGTTGGTAAAAAATGAGCAATGCCTCATCATGTTTTAAATTCATCATGTGGAATCATAAAGCACATTGTCTATAATATCACTGTCTAACTTACTGGTGGACGATAAATATTTTGATTTTTACAGTGACTGTGAAAAGCAAACGTTACAGAGATTTTCAATGTTTGCACTTATGTGCGCAGATAAATATTATGTAGGTTTCATACTTTAGATATGTAAAAGAATTTTTTTTTTCATTTTCGTGTGCTTGTCGATAATATGCAGAATTAGTAATAAGAAGGAATTTTTCTCTCCATGAGTTGATGAGCTATGCGTGCGCATAAATGTCGGTAAGGCAAGGACTGAGATGTAAAAGTTGACAAAAGACGTGTGAGGTTGTTGATGATGCCATTCGTGATGATGAGGATGACGATGAAGTGACATTAATGGTTAAAGTCATCAACTCAAAACTCATTCGTTCTTCTAAAGTAAGAGAGAGAGACTGTTTTCCTGTACTAAAATTTTCTTTCTTTCTTCTAATGCTTTTTATTTTACGAGGCGAGACAAAAATGATATTTTTTGGAGACAATAATTACCTATTTTACCTCCTTATCCCATCCGTCATTTTCCTGATCTGACTTTTAGTTGATGCCCTGAATGCTCCAAAGAAAGACGCTTATTCCCCACAAGCAACCACCGTGCACTTTCTAATTTTTCTTACAATTACAAAGTTTTCCCTGTTTATTAAATAGTTCATTGTCTTTTTTTGTCCTGGTCAGTAAATATTATTTGTAATAAATACAGCCAATCAAAATTAACCAGTCTTTTGGTATCACATTAAATATTTTCTGTTAGCCAGTGTGTCAAAAGTCAACAAATTTTTATATTTGTCCGTCCGGAACAATTTCTGTGTTCATTACGTCACTGTCCTTTATTTTCGTGTTTACTTTCTTTTGTGTTTCTTGTGAATCCGTCTCTGCTGTCTCTGGTCCTGTTCCAGTCGTTTCATTACGTAAGTGTCTCATTATTTCCAAATCCAAACCAATCCATATGAATATGAAGAGTTTATTAAATCTATTCAGTGATATTATCAAACTGTGATAAATCTCACTTTGCCCCATGTCTTGTCACTCGCTTTATCTACGCTAAGCTGCTATGAGATTCTTCTTGTTATTAAAAGTACATTGGCTCCTTTTATCGAGCAATATGATGAAAATTAGTGTTAAAGGTAAAATTATTTAAAAAAAAAACTTAAATGTTCTCATTTCATTCACTCACTGTAAAATTAATTCCTCGTCGTTCTCTGTCTAATCTGGTCTCAATACACATTTCATGAAAACCTTTTTTGTTTGCATAAAAATAGATACGTTCTTTACCTTACTCTTGTTAAGCAAACCTCTAAAAATATAACTATGTAAAAAGATATTTATTTTATGGTAATATTCGACACATAACGGATACCAAGTGAAGTGTATGATGCGTAATGATAATGAGTCGATTTTGAATGCTTTTGTTTCTTGGCACGAGACAGAGTCTGTCTGTCACCGTGTAATCAATCAATCCTCTAGTTATTTCATGAAGGCAAAGAAAAAAGGGAACACAGATACATTACCACACTCAAACTCAAGTCAAGAGTCGAATCATCATTAACTTAACTGCATATTAATGCTCATTGTTTACCTCTTTACATGCCTTCTTTCAGAAAGTCCATTAATAAAAGAGACGTTGCCCCCATAAGAAAATGATGGCGAGCAATGGGAATGAGATGCCGGATCCCGATGCGATTAAAAATGTTCATTGGACAAATTCCCAAGACCTGGAATGAAAATGATGTACGCGTCTATTTCGAACAGTTCGGTCCCATCTACATGGTCAACGTTTTAAGGGATAAAATGACGAAGCACAGCAGAGGTCAAAGATAATGAAGCATCCTTTAGTATTTTAATTAACGGCGGAAAATGGTTATTTAGTTATTGATGAATCTTAGGTTGTTGCTTCATCACCTACTTTACAAGGAAAGCTGCCCTGGAAGCTCAGAATGCTTGTCATAACTTAAAGACACTTCCCGGGGTAATGTGCAACACTTAACTAATGAAAAATGCTTTAAATGAACAGGCAGATGAATTTCGGTTGATTTTGATTAAATTCATTTTCATTCTATAAATTGAACTTAGATGAACCACCCACTCCAGTTGAAGCCTGCGGACAATGAAAATCGAGCGGGTAAAAGAATTTAGTCAGTCTTAATTAAGATGTTAATTAATGTAACTGAGTTTGTAGGATATTTTCACAGAGAGAAAAATTTTCGTGGGGATGCTCTCGAAGAAAGTGAACGAGATGGATTTACGGGCAATGTTCTGTCGATTCGGCCTGATCGAGGAGTGCTCCATTCTGAGAGATGGAAACGGTCAAAGTCGTGGCTGTGGCTTTGTCACATTTTCCTCCAAGCTGTGCGCCCTGAACGCTATCAAAGTGATGCATCAGTCTTCAACCTCGGAGGGTTGCTCGTCCCCACTTGTGGTGAAATTCGCGGACGTCCGAACAAAGGAGAAAATGCCTGGAAGTATTCCAACGTCCCTACCCAGCACCGCTGTCCTTTCAAATCTTGGTGACGCGAAGGTTCTGGGAATGCTTCAGCAACACCAACGAAACGCAGCAGCGGCTGCTGTGAATGTAATGACTCAAGGACCACCCACGTTTTCCTTTGCTGGAATCAATCCCGCCCTCCCTCCACTCTCGAACCTCTCCTCCTCCTCCACGGACTTGGCGGCGCTCACATTTCTCACAAACTTGGCAGCCTCTGTCAACCCGACGCCCAGTTCCGGTCATCATGGAACACCTCACCACACAATGCTTGGGGGAAGCGGAGGCGCTGGAAACGCACAGCTCAATTCGAGGATCACCACCTCCGTTTCCGGTTTGCATGGAATATCCAATGGGAACTTTACTGCTAGTACAATTTTTTCGGTAAATAAAAAGTTAACGATTAATTTTTAAGTATGTAAATGTAAAGTGTTTTTTAGAAATTTTTTGTTAATTTAATTTATTTAGAATCAAGTGGAGGGACCGGATGGCTCAAATCTTTTCATTTACCATTTACCTCAAGAGTTCACAGATGGTGACCTCCTCCAGGCATTTCTGCCCTTTGGAACAATCATATCCGCGAAAGTGTTCATCGACAAAGGAACGAATCTTTCCAAGTGCTTTGGCTTCGTCTCATATGACAATAATCTCAGCGCCCAGTTGGCTATCCAGGCGATGAATGGATTTCAGATAGGAACGAAGCGACTCAAAGTTCAGCTCAAGAGGTCGAAGGACAAACCTTATTGATTTCATCAGTTAATTAATTATCTCACATAACAAGGTCAAAAGGTCACTACTACAAAGAATGATTCATTATTGGAATGACAATAAATGTGATAATTATGGGAAAATGTAAATTTCGACAGGATAATTGTAAACTATTTTATTTTTACACAAATCGATCGCAGCGAATGGCTCAATATAATTAATAGGTAATTCAATGAAATCCACAAAATATTTATCTTCACAGTCGTGCAATATTTTTTTTTAATCTACAAGTGACGGTCTGAATAGACACGATTATTGAATACATTAGCTAAATACATCCGGTTCCGATAGTGTAAATTACTTCCAAAATTGTTCCAATGTAAATATTCAAGAAAACCCGAAAGATATATTTGAAAAAGTTATGCGAACCTTTGTTCAAAACTTTTCTTGACATTATAAAGTTTGGAAAAATGCATCTCTTGTAAATACAACTATTTAATTCACCCAGAGTTTCAGAATTTAGATTTGCAGTTGTTCAGTTTTCAAGGTCGATATGTTGGTGCAGCAGAATAAATTAGAGATAGAGTTTGTTACTGATTGTTCTTCAATGGCACCTTTCACCAGTTTTCCATCTTTAGTGCCAGTGTGTATTGTCGTAAGTGTACTTTAGTCGGTAAGCTTCCGCTACAATCAGGCTTATCTCAGAGCTTTCCCAGTTTTGAGTAGGTAAGTTCTGCAGGAGGAGCATCAATCCCTTAAAACACAAAATTAATACCAAATTCAGTTTTTAATTTAAAAAAATAAAATCGCCACAAACAACAATGAATGAAACGATACCTGAAAGTCATTTTGTCGAATCAGTTGGTCACGCCAATGGCGAAGGAATGCGGCACAAACATAGAGCAAGACGGAGCCGCAACCGTCAGGTTCCGAGAGGTACGTATCCCAAAGCCTAATTGTACAGCGTAACGGTAGTTCCCTCATTAGGAGGTTATTCATCCAACGAAACGAGAACTGGAGATAGTCGATCTCGTGCCTTTGGAGGTGGTGATGTAATGGAGCTGTAAAACGAGAACCAATTTCTATATAAAACCTCTCTTCATTTTTTTTTAATTAAAAAAATATTTATTTGTTCCAATATTTCCTAACCGTCGATACGCTCAATGAGCTCCTTGAGCTTTTTCACTTTCTCCTGAATGCCAGTCTGAGCAAAGATGTAGTTAACCTGTATACTATCAAAAAACTTGGACATGCACCAGTACGAGTCTGCCTCGATATTGTTTCTCACTTCCTCCCTCAACCTGCTCACATCGAAGGACTCCACCTCCACCTCATGGGGCAGCACCTCCTCCAGGAAGACAACAAAGAAAGGGGTGACCAGGTCATTCATTCCCTGAACGTAGCCAGAAGCTGGATGGCGAATGGCCCAGATGAACAGAATTCTTTCGAACATTTCTTGAACGACCAGCTGCTGAAAGAGGGCAATCAGGGGGCACATTCTGGGGATGTCGATGTGAATCTGGCGAAAAGTGTCTTGGTGGCACTCTTCCTTCCTGGAGTCGTAGTACTGCTGAACGCATTTCCAGTACTCTTCTCGTTTTCGCTGGAGCGCCTCCTCCCGTCTCTCAATATTCGCAGGCAGATATCCAGCCAGAAGCTTCCAGGTTGTTCCTCGTACGAAAACCGGAAGTCCAGCGTAACTGAGAGACTGAAGCTCCTTCAGATCTGTACTGCCTGATCCCTGAAGTAGACTTCGAATTTTGTCAGCCTTAACCTTCTCACTTTCCGATTCTAATCTATTAATTATGCGCGCTTTCGAACTTAGTTTTGCACTGTTTTGGAGGGCACCAGGCACAAAAGGATTTTCCGAATTTCCGTTTGGTACAGTCGAGTAATCTGGAGACATCTCCGGGTGATACGCAGCGGTCTCAATATTTGCATTCACAGTTGGACTTGGACCCGATGACCTGATTGAAGAGGAGTTGGCCGTTGATTTCCCTGGATTGCTATGATGAACATCCGGTTGGAACGACGAAGATTTGAAAGGTGGAGGTGGACTATTCGATTCACTTCGATGGCTGTGGCTGTTGATCACACTGAGGGCAGTGGATTGGGCGACTTTCTTGCTGATTTTCACATCTGAGGAGGACATTACAGCGAATTCGTCGTCCTCAATATTCCAGGCGTCTCGAACGCTGTCTTGAAAATCCTGAAAAGATGAGGTGCCCGCTGAAGACCTCACTTTCGCCCAGGAGACACTCTCCTTGCTTGGACTGGGCCACCCTGGAACAGTTTTACTGTTTTTCTTCCAGAAAGACATCGCCGGTTCGGAATTGGAATCCTTGCTATTTCCACATTTCTCCATCAACCGTCACAAAAAAACAATTTTTAACTCTCTGATCTGACTACTCCAGATCTGTCGGAGGTTTCCAAGCTAATGGGCAGCAAAAGATGTTAAATGTACATTAAGTAAACCGTTTACGACAAAAAAAGTCACAATTAATTCGATTAGTCGGTGCATTGTCCATGACCCATGATTATGATTAAAATGGTCATTAAACTTCACTTCTTAACTCACTTCAACCTTTACTGACTGGCATTAAAGTTAAGACCCCCTTCGTTACCTACCCCTTCCTGTGTGGTAACTTACCACTGGTAAGGTAATAATTAAAAATGATTCGATTTCGACTCTACCATTATTGCAATTAAATGCAATTTGCAAATTGCAAAAACTTGTTGGCGAGTATGGTGACGGTCACGGTGCAGTGTGGTGAGAATCTCATCATGAGATACATCTTCTTATGCATAGGTGCCATAAACCTAAAAACACATACAATATCCTAGTAATAACAAACCACACACGGGCACAGAAACTTGAGAAGTTTTCATTCATTAAGTTAAGACCAAGTTTTGGGTTAATGGTCCAAGTTAATTGTGTAGAGAAGAGGAAAGGGACGAGGGGACCTCTTCAAATGTCAAATACCACCGATTATCAATCATTTAAGATAACACCGACAACACCGAGTATTTACAGTTAATTCATCAGCTGATGTTTGTGTGTGCATATTTTTTAATTTAACTACCTACCTAGTTAAATAAAGTGAATGATTAAGAAGATTGAAGACTGTTGGTGTTGACATAACAAACCACACACGGGCACAGAAACTTGAGAAGTTTTCATTCATTAAGTTTTGGGTTAATGGTCCAAGTTAATTGTGTAGAGAAGAGGAAAGGGGACGAGGGGACCTCTTCAAATACTATACCACCGATTAATTAATCAATCATTTAAGATAACACCGACAACACCGAGTATTTACAGTAATTAATCAGCTGATGTTTGTGACACAAACTTTGTGTGTGCATATTTTTTAATTTAACTACCTACCTAGTTAAATAAAGTGAATGATTAAGAAGATTGAAGACTGTTGACAGGTGATGATGAAGAGATTTTAAGTTAATTGGTGCATTTAGTTTTAGAAGAGGTCGATGGTGAATTTATAAAAAAATGAAAGTATTAAAATCACCTTTTCTTTTGCCATTTGCAGGATTAATCTAAGCGCAGTTAAGTAACTGTATTGGAAGAGCTACACTAAACGGCAATTAACAGATCATGGCGAAAACCGGAGTGTTACCGTTCGTCCGGGGGATCGACTTCTCCCAGAATGATTTTAAGGTTCGTTTGCTTTTGCTTGCAACTTGCATTAAATTAAAATTAACTGGTTTAATAGGGTTTAATTAAGTTCTCCAACTAATTTTGATTTATTTCGCAGACGAAAAGGTTCCCCGAGTCCGTTAAAGAAATGCAGGGACTGCGATGGCTCCGTTTGGACAAGACAAGCATGCAGGAAATCCCCGCAGAACTGGGAACCCTCCAAAAGTTGGAGCACATTTCTCTCAGGCGAAACCAGCTCGAGAAAGTGTTTGGTGAACTGACCACGCTCCCTTGTCTCCGAACCATTAACTTACGTCACAATAA
>VYYJ01001772.1:0-27210 GCA_021029165.1 Cyphoderus albinus
AAATTTCTAGACTCGCCCTATGTTTTTGGAGGGTGGTATTCTGTAACCGAACTAACTGGTAGTCAGGTTACAGCAGACCACCCTCTACTATAATACCCCCTGTTTAGTTTTCTGGAGGGTGGTATTCTGTAACCTGACCATTTTCTTTGTCAAACAGAGGAAATGGTGTACTTAGCGAAAGAAGTTGGAGTGGCTGTACCACCGGGATACGGAGGCGCCGGAGGGGACGATGGAAAGCAGTGTTATAAATGATAATTAAACAAAGCTTTTTCTACAATTAAAGTCCAATTACAATAAAATTGTTTAGGTAAACACTGCAATGAAATAATAAAACATTATAGAAATTAAAAGTGGCCAATTGTGTTTAATTAATTTTTTTTATTAGTCAGTACATCATCATAAGAGTATGTATTAATTTAATTTGACTGCAAACTGACACTGTTCGTGAGGAGTTTAATTGTGTTAATTTAGTGTTATAAAGTTGAAAATGAAATTTTATTACAAAATCATTTTTGTTTTACTTTGTGCGACGGGCAAGTTAGTAATCTTTTTAAAGTCAAATTTCATATCGCTCTGGTTATTATTAACGGAAGAGCCAGCAGCAGTAATAGCGTCAGTGACAACTTCCGTGCTTCTATCGGAGTCAGTGAGTTCTGGAGGCGGGGTTGGGTTCACCGATGATTGCTTTTCAACGATGCTCCGGCGGAGTTCCCTGGCGGGCTTGAGAAAGTACTTGGAGTAAATTCCGCCCAACGCGTCCATTTGCTTCTCGACTTCCTCCAGGGTGGAACTCGTCACTTCCGTGAATCGAATCGCTTCGTCTATTCGTCTCGTGATGATATCCTTACCGAGCTCCGTTTTGATTTGCATTGAATCGTTCTCCAGGAGGTCCAGCATTTCACGGCACTTCCGGGCCAGCACCTTCTTCGCTCTGATGAGTTGCGCTGTCTTGCTCAGCTTTCCTTTCTTTGGAATAATCGTTGAGGAGAGTTGCTGGAAAGCATGGACTTCCTCCAACAGAGACACGATCTGAACTCTTTTATCTTCATGAAAATTTGCCGGCTTCCATCTGTACTTTTCCGACAAAACTGGTATGCACTTGCCATCCATCTCGCAGAACAAGTTAACTCCCTTCAGGGTCACAATTCCTTCGTGGTTGATCTCCAGGTAAGGTTCGAAATAGTAGTCACCGCCCCTTGGAGGACTCTCAAGAATGGTCAGGTTGCCCACTGGAATTTTCCAGACTGACTTGTTCGTGCAGTTGAGAGACTGGTGAAAATTCACTTGCAGAGCTCCCAGCAAAGTCACCGAGTGGAGTTTTCCCTTCGTTGGAAGTCCGTAGTCCGCTTCGATGACGACACTTCCGTTTTTAGAACTTGATCCACTGGTGGCCACGAGGGAGTAAGGAACTTGGTCCCGGATGATGTGCCCAATCACTTTCGGTCTTTGGCTTAACGCACAGGCTCCAATGATCACGGCCTCCTCTTGCCGAACTCCTCCAAACTTGCGCCCAAAGTCCCTTCCAATGGTTTCCAAGATATCCGCCCATTTCTCCGGAGCTTGGGAAACGACCAGAATCTCTTTCATGTACGGCATCTCGTACGCTCGCTGGCACTTTTTCGACTTGGTCACACATTGCTTGCAGGCCTGACGCACCCAGTAAATCACATTTTCCTGACTTTCTCCTAAGGCAAAGTTTCCTTTGGCTGAGTTCCTGCTGGGACAAAGTGTGTCTTCGAGACAATAGTGACCAGCATGCGCCAACATCTTGAGACATCCACCGAATTTCGAGTAGGAATAAATTGAGACATCAACGCGATCCGAGTTTTCCGAGAGGATCATCAAATTGCCCATGGAAATGTCTCGAGCTTCTCGGTGATTGATGTAGCAGTAGGCGGCTGATGCCGCCTCGTTCACCAAGTGGACCTCCGAAAAGCCCGAAATTATGGCAGCCTCTTTTATCTGCACTCTTTGAGAACTGGAGATCCAGATTGGAACGGTGATCACAGCAGTGCGGCACTCCACACCTGAGAACATCCTCGCCTGTACGGATTCCTTGAGTTTGCGGAAAATAAATGCGAGCAGGAACTCCACGGTGATTTCCTTTTGTTCTCCATTCACCGAAACTGTGATACTCCATGGCTTGGAGCTTTCTCCACTAATAAGATGATTGGCAACCCACCAATGTTTCTGCAAATTGGTCCACTGCCAGGCGCCGCCGTCTGTTGAGTTCAGGATTTCCAAGGCGGCGTGTCCATACACGAAAGTGTTTTCTTTTGTTAGAGCCACCAACGCTGGAGTATACCGGTATCCAAATTCATTCTCCAGGATTCTCGGTCCCAGGAAGTCCAACACTACACCAGTGACAATTCGAGCGGAGCCCATTTGGAATACCACCGGTGGCAACGATTCCTTTTCCAGGTGAGTCCCCTGCTGTATGCGATTCAAAGTCGTGGTCAATTCCGACATGTTCCGGTGTTGCTTCTGAAACGTGGTCTCGGTCTGGTGCATGTCTTTCGAGTCCGTCCTTTTCTTCGCTTCCTTCACAGATACAGATGTCGATGGTCTCTTTTGGTCAGCAAGGATCACCTTGGGTTTATTGTTTGTCTGCGTCACGTTCTTGATGACCTTCTTCACCTCCTGAATTTTCAGTGAGTCCACCAACACCTTCGAGTTTGACTTCGATGGCAGCTTCGATGACTTTTTCAAAACTTTTTTGTTGTTGGTGTTCTTGCTCTTGTTGGCTTCCTTGTTGACCTGTTCCGGCTCGGGCAAATGCTTCGTCGCGTTCTCTAAACTTTCCACAATCTTCTGCAGCGCTCTTGTCCAATGGTCAGAAATGTACTGGTGCAACTTGTTCATGTGTCGATCCAGGTCCACATCGTCGCCCACTTGGGATCTAATCTCATCTCGGAAGAGTTTGCTGATGTCGTTGCGAATGTTGTCTTCGGCTTTCTGGAAACCCTGGAAGTCCGATGACTTGTGGAGTGGCGAGTTATGACTGAGTTTCAGGAGTTCATCCACCTTCTCTCTGTATCTGGCCTTGACGCTTTCTGAGATCTTGGTGATTTTCTCTGCTTTCTCTACACTCGTGTAAATCGTGGACATGGTCGACTCGACGAGTTTCTCCACTTTCTCCACGTTCACAATCGTGTTGTCTTTTTCGTGAAAGAAACGTTTTTATTTATTTTACCTTTCAAATCAAAAATTAAAAACTTAAATTAATTAACGTTGGTAATTGTAGTTATGTGATTACCGCGGACGGTAGCAATCGCCTGCATCAAATAAGTTTCTAGCTTGTCCCGTAGTTCACTGGAGTATCTATTTAATTTTAATATTATAATTAATCATGTTTAAAAAAACCAGGATTAGATACCCTGTTATTAAACTAAAGTTTAGTTAAGGTAGTAAAATTTTTAATTTTTAATTTTTAATTTTTACCTAGCTGCGCCAAACTCTTCGAAGATTGCCTCCACCTTCTGAGCACACTTCCGAACACATTCCATGCTTCTGTTGGAACACGTCTCGACTGACACCTGCGCTTCTTTGAAGGCCACACCCATCACCTGCTTGAAAATCTCGTCAATTTTCGCATTGAGGGCATTTTTAAACTCGACATGGAACTCGGTATGTCCAGCGAACTCCACCGCTTTAGTTTCAATCGACTGCAGATATTCGGTGACGAGTTCCTGGTGATGACTTAGAACTTCGGGTGGATCCAGCAATGGAGACTCTTGCAAGAATGACGTCATTTTTTCCTTGAAGTCGGTCGTTAGCTCTTCCACTAGTTCGTGCATTGCCCTCTGTGCTCGTATCATGTTTCCCGAATTTCTGTCCAGAATTGGCGAGATGGAGCCTTCCAACAGCTCATTCCTCAGTGACAGCTCGAGCGCCTTGACCAATTTGGAATCCTCCTCAGAAGGAATTTGCTGTTTGAACTCAAACACCACCGCATTCATCGTCTGCTCAAGCTGCGTCTTCAGTTTCTGCTCCTCGTAGAACTGCATCGTGTCAATTTTGTCTTTGTTGTTGTTGTCGTCGCCGTCAAGCACCTCCTTATCGCCATCCATATCGAGGAAAGGGAACTCATTTTCCACCGCACTTTTAAACGACTCGAGCGCCTCCATTTTGATCTGGTCGAAGTGCTTCTGCCTTTTCCAGTCGTTTATTTTCTCCAGCCAGTCTCGTTCCAGTGTGATTCTTTCCTTCAGTGCGCTTTCACTTTCGTCCCTTTCACTCTCCGTGGAAAACGCTTTGTCAGCCAGTTTATTGAATAGTTTCATTACATCATTTGTGGCCATCAGATTCGCCAATTCCATACGTCCAGCCGTTTGGTAGAAGCCTCCGCGAAATTTCCTCCGGTGAACCTCCCGTAGCTTCCGAATGCACTTGTCCACCACAGTGGCCGTGGGGTTGTTCACTCCCATTTCGGAACGCTTCCCTGCGATTTTAATCTCACTGGACTTGGACTGGACCGTTGGGGGAAACACTTCGTTGTACATCTGGAAAAAGACGTTGAGATGGAGGTCCTGCATGTCACCCTTCGTCACCTCATTTCCCAGCTCCAGAATCTCCTCGAGGACGGAAGCATTTTCCTTTTGCAGATCTGCGTAACACGTGGAAGGCACGCTTTTTACTGTAATGACTGTGGACGCTGAGCCAGTACTTTTCACTGACTCCGTCATCTTCAATTATTCAATTTACAAATACGTCGGAATTTTATGCGGGTAATTGTAATTAATCTTTTAACACTGGAAATTTTTCGCAGGCAGGATTATCGCGATCACTGCACGCGCGTCAATGACACGTCGTGGCAATTAACTAGTTTTCGGAAGTCATTCTTCAAATCAAGGTCAGGCACTTAAAAATCAGTTCTAAAATGATTTTGGTAATATTCTGCCAAAAATCATTAAGTCAAATCTCCATGTGTACTACACTTGGAAATGGAAACACACAGCTTTACATAAAACGAAGATTACACCAGTGACGCCCGGTGACAATGAATGAATGACAGTGAAAGCGAAGAAAAATCATTTTATTTTTTTCCGTCCAATGCCAATTGTCACTATAAATTAAGAACCATTAAAAAATTCAAGGCATCAGAATCAGAATGGAAAATGACACGGATCCGCAGCTCTTCCGGTTGTTCAGAGTGAACCGAGTATTAAATGCGAAGACGCTGGAGGAATTACTGAAGAAGTCTCTGAACTACCTGGAACACTACAAAGTCACAGTAGAGAAACTCGTGGGCTCGATCGACTTTCTCCACATTCTTGTCAAGGGATTGAGATGCGACCTTCCGAAGAAGTATTTAAAAATCTTTCAGGGCTATCTTTTAGTTGAGAAAAATTTAAATCTAATTCTAATTTATTTTTCATTTTACAAATACTTAGCACCACGGCTCAAGTCCAGATGCAGGCAGCGTTGCTCTTGCAGCGGTTGATGGAGCGTGCGAAGAAATCACAGGCTGAGGTGATGGTCTCTTCCGGTGTGCTGCCGCTTCTCGTCAAGCTTTTGGCGTCGCAGCAGAAGGCAGTTTGCGTTCAAACGTTGATGGCCCTCAGTAAGAAAAATAACCTTGGATCATTGTGTGCGACCTGACCTGTGACCTTTTTTTCAGCAATTTGATGTAAATCTTTACAATTTTTGTGATTTTAGACAGCACAGTGGAGCATGGTTTTCGCGAAGAACTCCATGCCGCCGATGTGATACCAGCCCTGTTGAATCTCATTCAGCGACAATCCTCGTGTCCAGTAATCCTCCAACTGACAACACTCCACGTGTCATTCCTATGCATGACCCCTTTCGAACTGAACAGGCGTCAGGAAGGTCCCATGAGGTCACCCTTCATGTCGATTCGCTCCGGCGACCAGACCTCGTTCAAATCCAGTCTTCCTTCCGGCACCTTCATGAAGGAAATTGTTCCCCTTCTCGCGAAACTCATGGAGTCCAACTGCGTAATGAACATTGAGAAAATTCACGGACTGAACACAGCGATCGCCTCGAAAATTGGCATCCGAGACGGCACTATTTCAGCTCTCATGAAAAATGGCGTCGTGCGGAGAATCGTTGCGCTTCTCGCGTATCCCCAAGAATTTGTAAGTCAAAATATCTAAATTAATACAAGTTAACCTCATTTGAGTAATAATCTATTTAATCTATCATTTAAAGGTTAGTGCCGGAGCGATAACTGCGATAGGATGCATTGCCCACATTTCGGAGGTCTCCGATTCCAAAGTGCTGCTGGAGTTTCTCCAGGGCTTGGCTGCAGAAAGGAACGATGGTCTAAAGCACATGTACAAATTTCTCAAGTCGGATCGCCCCGAAATTAGTGATGTAATGAAATAGCATAAACCTTCGATTTTCACTTAATGTACAATTCCAAACAATTTGCAATTAAATCACCTACAAATCCCTATCCAACCTTAATTTTTTAGATTGCACTGAAAATGCTCACGAAAGTGATTCACTTGATCGAAGGGGATAGCACAGAAAATGCAGAAGTCGTTTGCTGCGCCGTTGTCCAGTCCGGTTACATTCACGTTTTGCTCAACTGTCTGAAGCTGGAGAAAACTTGCCTTCCAAAGGAGTATCTTTTTAATGTGATTTGGTCGCTTCGCATTCTCCTGAGACACATGACGCCCTACCAAAAGCAGTTTCTCGTCGATTCGAGCATCAATCCCCTCCTGATCAACCTCATTGTCACTACATCGAGCTCCGCGGAAGATCAAGACAATTTCATTTGCTCCGCTGCTGTCGACTGTTTACGTAAAACTGACATTTAAAATATGTATTTACTTTTCCACTAACTTCAATTAAATTATAATTACCCCCTGTACAGTCACCGTTGTCACCACCGTGGACAAATTAGTGAACTGCTCGGATTTCCTCCGTGTCGTTGTAAAAGGACTTCAGACGGCTTCAGCCTCGTAATCTAAGATTAAACATGTTTCTCCTAGTGTAATGTAAATTACTATAAATATGATAATAATGAATGCAATTTTTAATTATTTTCAGACCATCCATCCAGATGCACGCAGCCTCACTTCTCCAGCATTTAATGGGACGTGCCACATTGCCCCAGGCGAAAAAAGTTGTTGAGTCTGGCATCTTGCCCCTTCTTGTCGGTTGTGTCGGCTCTAAGCACAAGACCGTTATGGTCCAGGCCGTTATGGCGTTGAGTAATTTCAGTTTTATATTAACTTTAATAGAATCTGAAATGTTAAATAAAACTAAGCATATCTTTTATTAATGTGCATTTATTTGCTAATAGATAACACGGCGAAGAAAGGTTTTCGCCAGGAGCTGCATGCTGCTGGAGTGATTCCAGCGTTGCTCCAACTCGCCTCTAAACAAGAATCCTGTCCAGTGATGACGCAGTGCGTGGCTCTTATTGTCTACAATCTTTGCAGATTTCCGGTTTCAAGAACGGACCAAAACTTTTCGCAGCAATCTCCATTCGACATGAGCAACGCAGCAGACGAAGATTTTCTCAGAGAGGTGATTCCCCTCGTGGCGAAACTCATCGATTCGAACATTGTCCACAACGTGAAGGAAATTCATGCCTTGCTCACCCTAATCTTGTGTCAGATCGGTAGCGTGACGGAGACACTTCAGTGGCTGGGGAATGCGACCATTCTTAAGAAAATCGTGACGCGGTTGAACCATCCCCAGGAATTTGTGCGTCTTGGAGCTGTAAAAATTATCGGCAGCATTGTCCACATCGAAGAAGATTACTTTGGAGAGACGGCGCTTAAATTTCTGCAGGTTTTGGCATGCGAAGGAAACGATGGTCTCAAGTGCTTTCACAAGTTTCTTTTGTCTGATGAAGCGGAAGTTAAGATTGTATTGACAAATAAACACTTCTTTACATAACCCAATTTTAATCAATTATGGTTAAAAGCTAAACTGTTACATAATAATAATAACGAAATGTTAGATCGCATTTCGACTGGTGCACGTGGTCGCCGGTCTGGTTCTCCAGGACGAGGGTTGGTCCGCAGTGAACGCCGTGATCAATTCTGGCTTCATCAATGTTTTTCTGGAATGTCTGAAATTGGACCGGGTAAATTATGTGACACGTAAACCGGTAGAGGACTTCAGAATGAGCATGGTGTCCGCCGTGAAGCAGATTGCGTTGAAGGCGTCGCCTTACCAAACCGAGTCGCTCGTCAACTTGGGCATTATAGCTTTGTTTGTGGAGGTGATCGACTCATGCAGAAAGGGGGACACCTCCATTTGCATAGAAGCTGTGAACTGCTTGGGTATTCATTTACAATGACAATATGCAATTAATGTATTAATTTATCAATTAAAATTTAACTTTAGGTTAATTCCGTGATTAATATTTTTAGTTTACGTTGTGGATAAAAAGTCGGACTATCGAAATCAGTTGCTTGCCCATGGCGCCCTTCCTGCGATGCTGAAGTTACTCACGCAGAAATCTAAAGCCAAGAATTTCCAACAACTGTTCGAAAGTATCCTGATCGCGATCGAAATGATGGTCACTGTAAAACCAAAAGCGCCCGTGGAGAATTTTAAGGATATTCCGGAATCACTCAGGGGTGTTTTTGAAAGCAATCAGAATATGAAGCTTAATGATGAGGTAGGTAATAGTTTTTCTTGGTTTAATGCTGGTTCGCTAAAATTAAATGATGTAGTTAATTAATATACCCAATGATTTATTTTAGTGTGTAGCATCTTTAATCAGAACCCTCTCAGTATTTATTAATGAATACGGACCGAGCGGAAATGGCCTAATTGTAAAGAGCGGATTTTTACCAGTGCTCACAAAATTTCTATATCTGAACCTCAGCCACGATGACATTCACATTAGTGAATTTATGACACTTATAAATGACGCGGGAATGAACTTATCAATCCAATCTTAATTGACATTCGTATGAATCGCAACACTGACTTAATACAATCCAAGGTTTTTCTAAACTTCTTTTTCCTTTTATAAAAGTGTGAATAAAATGCTATTTTTGGTTAAATTCTTTAATTATCTTCTATTCCAATTCAATCCAGCAAGGAAAAAATAAAGATAAAAACTTGTAGTCTACAAGTTGTAGATCAAAATCTTCTGGTTAATTTCGTACTTATAGCGAATCATGAATATTTATTCAAACGAACGGTAGCGATATACTAAAAATGAAAAATATTTTAAATTACCTAATAATAATTACGATGATAATAAAGCGCACGACTCATCATCGTTGTCTTCTTTTCTGTGCTTTTTCCTTTTCTTAGTCTCTTTAACTTTCTCGTTAACCTCCAAACATTGATCCTGTAATACTTCACCTTGAAAAAATTCGTTTTCATCCACATCAACCTCCTTGCACCTCTTACGTTTCCGCTTTTTCGTACTCTGCTCCACTGCATCCAAATCGGTATTTGGCTCTGGTTCGGGTTGTTCGAGAAGTTCATATTTCTTTGATTTCCCTTTTTTATCTTTCTTCTTTTTTCGCTTTTCCGGCTCTTCTTGCGTTTCAGGGGGATCAACGACACCATTTTCTGTGGAGGATTTTGATTTCGAAACTTTTTCATCAGAGCTTCCATTTTCGGCTTTACCATTGTCATTATCATCTTTAGATTTTTTCTTCTTTTTCTTTTTCTTCTCCGACAACTCTTCCTCGTGAGTAGCACTGTTCTGAAGGAGGATGAGTTCTGAACTATCAGGAGCGTGTTTCTGTTTTGGAAGCAGATTCTTTAGGGCACTTTCTTGTGCAGCGAGGCGCGCCAGCTTTCCACCCAGCTTTAGTCCAAATCTGGCAGCTCTTAGAGAATTAAAGCAAAACAAAATTTTTTGTTTAATCAAATGCCTAATTAATTAGGACCAAGATATATTTTTGATTATTGATTATTTTTATTGTTGTGTAGTGTACTTATGAACAGTGCGCCCTCCACAAGCTCGAAAAAGTTCTTCGTCCGTCAGTGTCTTTTGCTGATCCTTTGTTTCTATTTTTTGTTCGGTGTCCTCCTCCGAGTCTGAAGATTCTTCTTTTTTCGATTTCTCGGTTGTTTGCATTTCTCCATTGCAAAGAGTGGCTCCCTGAACAAACACGAATGTTTTAAAATTAAATCAAGTTCCATCCTATATTAATTAAGAAACCGCTAACCGCTTTTTATTACCTTCGAAAATGTGACATAGGTGGACTTCATCATGCGCCTCTTCATTTTAAGGAACGGTCGATCAGTGACGGGCTGCTTGTCTGTTATGATAAACCCTGATTTCTTCATGTCGTCGTCCTCATCGTCATCTTCCCGAAATGACACAGCGACCGTTCCTTGAGTGGATTCATCCACCTGCATATCAATACGTTTGAGGGTGTCATCGTAAGCCCTGGCCCACCAGGGATCCACGAATTCTTTGGCGACATCAAAGCCGAGACCGTTGGTACCAGTTCTTCGTGAGGGCTTGATTGCTGAGGTCATTCCCTGTTCATCTTTACCCAGACCACTGCCTAATTACAAATAGGAACAAAATCATAATAAAATTACTCCTAATTCGAAACTCTATGTATGTTAATTTAAATAAGCTTTAATTGTTAATTTGAAGTTAATTACCTTCTCTCCAACCAAACTTCTCCAACTGTTTTCGAGCGAAATTCATAATTTAATCCAGTTTCCAGCAATCAAAAGCGTGATTAAGTAGGTGAATAAATTAAATGGAATCAGAGCAGCTTCAGTTAAAAATAATCTGAGAACCGGCTAATTAAAGTTTTATTAAAAACACTTTAAACTTTAAAAATCCTCAGCCACACAGCGGCTTGAGCCATGTGCTTGAGTTGAGTGGAGAGTGGAGCTGCTGTGAGCTTGAGCTTTCAATTTTTCGCGTGCACTTCTGAAAATACATGCATTCACCACGTAGCATTGAGTTTCGGGAAAACTTGAGATTTCCTTGCGGGTAAATAAAGTCCTTGGCGGCCAAACAAGTTCAGGTAGTCTTTTGTCGGTTTTTTCACTTTTGTTGTTTTAGTTCTTTCTGGTTTAGTGCAGAGTCGAGTGCAGAGAACGAAAAGTTTTTAATAAGGATTTCTTGATAAACTTAATTTAATTATACAATTTAATTGAACACGAAATTAACAAATAATTGATTTTTAAAAACACTGACATTGAGGTCATGGTGGGCAGACACAGATCCAGCGTTGTCAGTAATTCGGGAAGACGAGGTGGAGGTAGAGCCTCAACTCGAGTCAGTACTGCGAGCAGTGCTGCTAGCAGATTGAGCTTATTGAGAGATGGAGGTAAATAACGAAAGTTAATTAATTAAACCTTTGATTAAAGATACAGTTTTGCTTTTATTGTTGTTTCGTTTTTATTTCAATTGTACTTTTAATCACTTAATTTAATCCGTCTATTATTCTCCTCCTGTGTAGAAAATACACCATCAGTGGGTTCCACCTTTGACTGGGAAGAGGCGAAAGAGGAAGCGATTAAAAAAAACAGAAAGAAGTTCCAGGAAGTCCAAAACGCTGCCTTACGCGACAGGAGGGAACGCGAGCGTACACGATTGATGGATCCCCCGCCACCTCCAACAAATCGGAAAGCTCGACGTAAGTTGAATGAATTATGAATTCCTTGACCAATCATGAAATTACTTGCTAATTGCACAAAATATAATTGGTATTGTAAAACGTAACTAACCTTAAATCATTTTCTAATTCACTATCACTATGTTTGTGCGAATACAGCATCCGTTCCATTGGAAGTGTCTGACTCCTCATTTGATATGTCAGAAGCTGAACGCGAAGCAATTGCACACAACAGGCAACTTTTTAAGGAGGGCCAAGAAAAGAAGCGAGATCGAAAAATGCGACTCCAACAGCGTCAACGATCTAGGTCGCCCTCCCCTGGCGGAGGTAATTCTCATACTACAGTTTATTTCCATTTCATAATCTCTAGTTTTCACTCATTTTCAGCACTCAGATCCTCTTCCTCAGATCAATTACCAGTCTCATAAAAGTGTGATTTTTCAATTTTATAGATTTCGATGAGGAAAATGATACCGACGGAGAAGTAAGTTCAACTGCCAGCAATTCGCCACCTCGAAAGAAAGATGCTGGTAAGGATACACGTAATCGACAAGCTGGAACTGATGAAGGAAAGGGTGATGACATGTTTGCCCAGTTGAGACGGGTGCTTCCCCGGTAAGTGGTACTTCACCTATGAAAATATTTTCCCTTACCAAAGATTTATTACATTTTTACCCTTTGTGTCCTTTGTAGGAAGAAAATGCCAGAAGGACTGAAAATCAAGCCACAGCCGTCTGGAAAGAAGAGGCAGGCTGAGCAGACTTCGTCAGCAACTACCAAAAAACCTAGGACGTCTCAAAACGAAAAGCAACAAGAAGAGCCTCCTCAGCCAATAGAAAATGACGGAGATCAGCAAGTTTCTCCTCCGTTACTGTTACCAGTAAACGCAGAAGTCGCAGCACTCCAAACAGAAACAATGGTGACTTCTACACCCTGTGTAGACGGACTCTCTCAGCCGCGACGTTCTCTTACATTCACGCCAAGTCCAGTTGCTAATCGAACCGCTCGCAAACTTCTTTTGACTGCCAAACCTCCAGAAAAGACGTCAAAGCGAACCTCGTCTACCACAACAAAACCGTCAAACACTATTGGTATCCAGCCACTGGGAGCAGCTATGAATGTACTAGAGCATTCTGACTCTGACTCTGGTGGTGAGCAACCGGAAGCGGAAGCTGGCCAGCAGCAGGATATCCCACCACCACCACCAATCGATCCACCTGCTGATGCTACATTCATATCAAGGAAATCTCCTGAGGTTCGTAGCAGTCCCGCTCCCCGTTTGCCAACACCCAGAATTCAAAAGGAGTCACGTGCCCGTAATCAAATTACAACAGCCAAGGCGTCAGAAGAGGCGAAAAAGTCTTCACCGCCTCACCCTCCTCAACCACCCCCCGCAATTCCAGGGACCTCCCAGTCTATGCGAAATTCTCAAACGCAAGGACCAACTCTCAGGCTCAGGTCGAGTCAGTCCAAGAGTCAGAGTCAGAAACCTGTAGAGAGTGAGGACGCCAAAGAAACCGACGATGAAGGTCCTAAGCGAAAGGCTACTACAAAGAAGAAGAAGGCGCCTAAAAAAATCATGTTGAAACCAAAACAAGGTCAGCGGAAATCGTCTAGGGCAAAACAGCAAAAGGTGGTGGAGGCAATCCGCGAAGAAATTTTTCACGCAGACTCTGAGTCTGAACCTGAACAAATGGAAATTGAGCGAGACCAACAGCAACAACCTCTATCTCCGGGTCTGAATATCCCAGAAGTAGAAGAGGATGAGCCTGCGCCGCCTCACCCTCCTCAGCCACCACCGGCAACTGCAGGTAGCTCTCAGTCTTTGCGAAAATCTCAAACGGATGCAGCCGGGCGCAGTCGCGTTTTCACGGAGAGTGACGAAAATGAAGGGGACGCAGACGCAGCAGCTCCGGGTCCAAGTCAGCCAACAAGTTCCGCGAATGCCAGCCAGGTCGCATACAAATCCCTTTCGCAGCAATCAATCTTCAGTGTTGTTGGACCGTCCAAGCCCAGGCCCAGAAAACGCCAATCCGTCTTCGACACAATTCGTGAGAACGCTCTTAGTGAACGATTGAAAAAAACTGCACGCCCACCAGTTGTCACGCGATATGTAGGGAAGGACAAGTTTGGAAACTACCACATGCTGAAGCCTACTCAATTCAAGGAGATTTTGGATACCACAGTCCCTGAGCACGGATTAAACGACCTACAGCGCAAGAAATTAGAGCTCCGTGTGAATCATTACTTGGAGGATTTTTTCGTCGATTTGTGCGAAAGAACCCCGCACCCCCGAGGATTTTTCAGCTTCCATTTTTTGAAGGAGCAGATGATCAATCAGCACCTGATCGACGAGGATGCGACAGATTACGATTTAATGAAAATGATGAAAGACCTCTGCTCCAAGGAAGACTGGAGACGCGCTGAGGGAGTATTTTATCCGAAACGGGGTAAAACCGGAACCGATGATTATTTGTACGTGGATTAATCAACAAGCATGTCCAGTTTGTATAAATATGAATTAATGTACAGCTTTAGGTTTTCTAAACCGTTTGTGTGCAAAATTTGAGAATGAGATTGTGAAAGTTACTTTTAAAAATATTTTTGTTTTATTAAGTGAATTCGTGCTTTTTTAATGAGTTATTTTTTATTATTTTAATTGATCAGAGGAAATACACAGCAATGTTAAATACAGTACAATAATAATGTAAAATAAAGTAAGATTTAATCAACGCAGTTTCATCATATTGATTTTTATACAGGAAGTTGACATCGAGTTTATTTTGGTCATTTTCATTAATGTAAGAGTTTAAGCTGCCGTCGGAATCTTAATTTGTGAATTTTTTAAACTCCTTTAATGCAAAGATGAAATGAATAATTAATGGAATAAAATACCTTCCAATAATTTGTAATCAATTTAAATTATTCATCGTGAAATGGAACTTATTCATTTTGCACAATATCTCTTGTAATACTTGTCCAGTGCATCAAACTGCTTTTTCAAATCGTCAACTGAAGCATTCGGATATTGAGTAAAGCTTTGTGCATCATTGACCTTTGTCGTGTAAAGCTCTCGAGCCAAATTCGACCTGAAACCTGACTCTTTGTTCTTGGCAAACCATTCCATCATTTCATTGCATCGCTGGAACAAACGCTGTCTGGCTTGCGTTAGTTCAGGGTCTTCCTGAGGAGGGCCCACTGCTGATGCCGGAGGTGGAGACGGTTGAGTAAACTCCAACAAGGAAGCCAACTTTGTCAACTCCTCTTCTGACAAATTGGGAGTGCACCATTGATACTGACTATCGTCCAAATATTCCGTAACCTTTTTCCATTTTCTTGGTGTCACCAATATATATTTCAAGGTGAAAATGCCTTCGTTGGAAAGGTCGAAATGTGGCTCTATGTCGTTTGTACTGTGGAACCATTCCTTTACACTAGACAAATTTCCAACTGGAATCACGCAGTCTATAGCAGTTTGAAGAAAAATTGCACCCTTGCAGAATTTAGGCAGAGTGGTCGTACATGTCTTATTAGTAGGGGGTAATGGAAAAGATTTGGCAACTACCATGCCTTGTTCTTCACCACACACCCTCAACAAATCGAAAGCAATTTTATCCTTAATCCTATGTCCAATTTCTTTTGGAGCCTGACCCAGTAGTACAGCTCCAACAATTACTGCGTGCTCCTCATTGATATCGCTCGCCCTTCTTGCTTGTTCCTTTCCCACTGTGTCCAAAATTCTTCTGTAAGTTTTCGACTCACAAATAACTAAAGTCTCCGTCGGTGTAGAAAAGTCATTCATGGAGTACTTCAGACTGCACTGTGCTTGTCCCAGAGCCTTTCGACATAATTTGCGGATCGTCTCTTCAAGTACACCAGCATTGTGATTAGTCCCAGAACTACCCCCGCCGCCACTCAAGAATTGCAATCCGTCCGCAATCAGAGATGAGCTTTTTGTAACCATTGCCTTTATTGTATCCTTCTTTTTGGAATCAATGTCATAGCTGCCGCAATGTCCAATTGTTGTTATCTTCGTGGGACGATTTGAGTATTCAAAAACCGTTGCGTCAAAATGATGCGAGTTTTCCGATAAGACAAGTATACGACTTGCTCTTTCCTTTCTAGACTCACTTGTGGCGCATGCATACGCTGCGGCTGAAGCTTCATTCACCAAGTACACGTCGGAGAAACCCGCAACTCTGGCTCCGTCTTTCACCTGGATTCGCTGAGTACTGGACAACCAAAAAGGGACTGTGATAACTGCCGTGGAACTTGTGCCACCAAATTGGCTTTCCACAGCGAGCTTCATTTTTCGCAACAAGAAGCCAAGAAAAAATTCAACTGTAACTTGGCGAAAGTCACCTCCAATGTTAATGGTATCGGTCCACGCTTTTTCGCCCCATATTAAACAGTCTGCAATCCACCAATGACCTTTCACCAGAGTTTCTCCTGATTGCTTTTCGTGGTCTACTAGATTCACAGCCTCAGTTCCATAAATCAACTTGTTGTCGATGGTCAAACCAACTACGGCCCAAGTATGCGGTTCTTTGAACTCGTTTCCGATCACTTCTGGCTTTCCGTCAACCATCATTCCCATTGCCACTCGAGTGGATCCCAACTGGAAGACGAGAGGAGGAAGCGATGGATTTCCAGCCACCGCTGATTTTCTGCTCTTTGGTTCAGTCTTGTTCCCCGAAGCAAATGGCTTGCTGTTTTCTTCAAGGTTTCCTTGCGCCTCTAATTTCTTCCGCTCCCTTTCCGCTTGTCCCTGGTTCCAATTTTTTGTGTTTTCCTTGAAAGCGACATCCCAATATCTGTCAATGTGACTCTGCAAGGACTTCAGGTGTTCCTCCATTGGCTCATCTGCTCTGATCTTATTCTTGATGTCGAATTCCAGCGATTTCTTCACTTCAGTTGAGATGGTCTCATGTTCTTTCTGGAAATCTCTGGCGGCAAGTCCATCTGGGTTGTTCTTCAAAACATTTTCGATTTGATCTGTGTACTTCGTTTTGTAACTCTGAATGATTTTTTTCGTCGCCAGTTGCAGTCTTCTCAGTCTAGTCTCATTTGAATTTTTGTGGACATCGTATGCTCTGTTAATCTCATCCTTCAAACGCTGAACATCATCAACATTGGGTCGATTTTCTCCGAGAGCTAACGCCTTTCTAAAGGCTATCACACATCTTTCACGGAGTTCACCATGAATCTGTCTAAGGTCGGTCGTTGCAAAAGGAGTTTCCATCAGGAACCGCTTCATTTCATCATTGTAGAAGTTTTTGATGATCGGGATAACATTTTGGGCGTTCGTTTGTTCCGTTTTCATAATTATTTTGTTGTGCTCTCGGAACTTATTTGCGAGCATCTTACAGGCACTTTGAATTGCTGGAAAGACAAAAGCGTTATCCGATTCCTTTAAATCTCCACGGACTTTGTGGAACTCTTCAATTAAGAATTTGTCTACGTCCGGAAAGTAGCCAAAGCGGCTGAATTTCATGTCCACGTTCTTCTTGAAACTGAAAACTGCGTCATGTATTTTCGTTAATTGTTTTGTGCAACTATCTCGACAAGCTTCGTCGACAGTTTTGACGAATTGCTTCCAAAGTGCACTATGCACTTTCGAACGACTTTCCTCCAAAACAGCATCCCGAGTATGATCATACAATTTCTTCAGATCGGCAATGTTAAGAGGAGTGAGGCTTTCATGAATCCAATTTTGCGTCCCGCATGAAAGATATTGACGAACCTGGGTTATCGCTAGTATCGTAGCTTGTTCCCCATTCATCATGGCTGCCTTGACCGCTGCCCCATGCGCAACGACATGATGCGGGTTAATGGATACGTTGAGCGTTTTTCCTCCGAAAAAGTCCCTCAGCATTTCCTGGATCTTTGGGATTCGGGAGGAGCCTCCGACCAACACCACATCATCAATTTGCTCCTTCCTAATTCCAGCTTTGTCCAGCGCCCGGCCTACGATCGTAATCGCCTTCTTGAATTCATTTTTATTCAGCTCCTCGAACCTTTCCCGGGTGACCTCCACAGTCAAATCTACACCATCGTACAAAGCATCCACTTTAATCGTAGTGGTCCTGGCGCTGGCGAGCCATTTCTTGGCATTTTCACAGTAGGTCTGCAAACGCTTCAGGCGTCGCCTTGCTTCATCCCTCGTATCCTTGTTACTGGAGTCTTTGCCATTGAAAAGGTCGATACCCTCCTCAGCCTGGAACTGCAGCGCGCAGTACTTCATCATATTCTTATCAAAATCCTCCCCTCCCAGGTGACTGTCTCCGTCAATCTCCAGCACCTCAATGCTCTTCGGCTTCATGTCAATCACAGCAACGTCGAAGGTTCTACCTCCCAGATCAAAAATCAATACCTTCCGGGCGTTCTCGTCGAATCTCTCCATGGAGTAGGCGATAGCAGCGGCAGTTGGTTCATTCAGAATTGTTAAAACATCTAAATCAACCAGTCTTCCAGCGTCAATGGTCGCCTGTCGCTGTCCATCGTTGAAGTAAGCTGGAACTGTGATCACGGCCTTTTTAATTGTTCCAGGTTCCAGGTTCAGGTACTTTTCTACTATTTCTTTGAAATACTTCAGAATTTGTTCAATTTGTTTCCCAGATATTTCCCCTGGATGGAGCAATTTTCCATCCACGAACACGCTTAGAATCCCCCCATTGTTTGGAATGATAATTACTTTTCCATTATGGAAAACTCCAACGCAGCAATAGGTTGTTCCCAGGTCGATTCCAATAGCTGGAGCTACTCCAGTGTTCAGATTCATGTCGTTTTTCAACCTGTACTTTTCAAATAAATCTGTCATCTGCTTCTCCAGGTCAGACTTTTGAAATGACGACAGTTGGTTCTTGGACTCTAGGTTTCTCATGATGGAGTGCGCAGTTTGCTGGTGCAGATTCTGCAGTTCTGATGGCCTAAGAAACAAATTTTTTTTGCAGTGCTTCTGCATCTCATCGTTATACATATGGCGGGATTCCAGGCGAAGAATCTTCGTTGCCGTTTCCTCTTCGGTACGCTTCAGTTCCAGAATGTCTTTTTGCTCTTCGAAGGTTTCCTCTAAGTACTCTTTTAATTCATCCAGGTAGGGCCTTTGGAAGTTCAAGTCCTTCACTGGACACGTGCTTTTGAACTGTTCGAAAACAGCTTTCAGAGCTAGTTCGTGGTACGCGGAGAACTCGTTGTCGTCTCTGGTATTTTCCATCGCCTCTTTCATCTTCTTCTGGTACGCGCTCTTGCATTCGTGCACGCAGTTCTTGGTTTTCTCTAAAGCTGACTCGCGCTTTTGAATACTTTCCCGTTTAATGGTTTCATAACGTTTGTTCAGCTGCTCCATCAAGTCGCTTTTGAAATCTAGGGCGTTGTTGTCCGGAACGCCAGCTTTTTTGTAATCTTCATACTTTTCTAAGGCCTCTCTGTACACCAGGTCGTGGTCAGTTTTCAGATCATCCTCCTTGATAAAATTGTCCAAGGTATCCTTCATTTGTTCCGAGTAATAATCAAGAGCAGCCTTAACCGCCTCCCGATAACTTTCCACGCGTTTTGGAATTTCGAGTACCTCCCTCTTGACAGTTTCGAAAATGCCTTGAAGGTCACTTTCAAACTTTTTCTGGAGCACCTCTCGGTGGTTGATTCCTTCTGGGAATGGATTCACGGAACTCTGAAACTTCTCAATGATTTGACTGCTTTCTATGTGGTGTCTCATTTGCAGCTCTTCGAACATCTCCACCCTCTCTGCAATCTTCCGGAGGTTGGCCTCGTATTCTTCGCATCTTTCCTTGATGTAGTTGTCAGCGTCTTGCTGAATCTGTTGCAACTCAATTTTGTGCCTGTTCTCCAAGAAGCTGTAAGCGGACTCCAGATTTTCCTCGAGTTTGGTCGAATACTTGACATGGAAGTCTTTTTTGCCTGGCTTCTTCATTTGCTTAAAGGAGTCCACAGCGGAAGTTCTGAGGGTGTCACGTATGTTGCGAAGTTCGTCAAACTCTATGAATTTGTTTTCTTCAAGTTGCTGATTCAGCTCGTTCTTGTAATTTGTCGTTAGGTCATCTAGCAAGGAGGTCATGAACTTTTCTCCTTTTGCTCGATGCAATTTGTTCTTGTTTATGTGAGAATCTAAAGTTGACTCCAGAGTGTCCTCCAGAGTCTTCACCAGGCAAGGAATTTTGTCTTTTTCCTCGCCCTCTCCAACTTTCTCCTGGAACTCGTCTACAGCCGAGGCCTTTGCACGACGGGCCACGTTGCTGATTTCTTTCTCTTCATAGAATTCCGTTTCATTTTCGTCAGCAAGTGGCAGACCATCTTCCAGCTCGTTTCGAAAAACAGTCTGACATTTATTCATCGTCTGAGCAATGAATGTTTTCCGCTTGTCTTCGTTCTGCTTTTTGACTGTTGCAAATTCCTTTTCGATTTGACTTACCAATCGATCTTCGAACTCGGTGATGATCTCTTCCCGTCCGAATTTCTTCGCCTTTTTGAAAAACTCCAGTGCTTGCTTCTCGCTAGTTTGATGAGCCTTGTGGAGGGTGTTTTCCTGGAGATAGTTTTTACCTCTTTGTTTCTTTTTGATGCAATCTTGGTACGTCTTCGTGGCTCTCGCCACCAAGTTAATCAAATTTATTTCTGTAGACGCGGACCACATCTGCGCTGCTGTAGGGAGCTCATCTGAATTGAATACCTCCACATACTTTTCCATGAAGGTGCGTAGTTCGGGAGCGGTGACCTCCTCGCCTAATATTTCTTTGATGATGAGGTTCTCATTGCTGATAAGGTCACTGATAAATTCTTCTAATTTTTTCGCGAATGGTGTGGACAGCTCCCCAATTGAGCCAGTGAAATCTGGGTAAATAGCTTTCTCTCCAGCATATGGCATCAAATAGCATTCCAAGTTTTTAAAGCATTTCTTCATTGTTTTCCGAACATTCACTGCGTCCGCATCTTGGCCTTCCATGACCCTCAGTTTTTCTTCAAGAAACTTCTTGCCGCCTTTGGCACCATACGGAAATTCGCCGGGGTTGTTCCAGTCGCGAATAAGGAAAGCGAGCTTCTGAAATGGCGTTCCCCCAATTTCTTTCTCCAGGGCGAGCTGACCATACTCAATGTATTCATTGAGAGCGCAGAGAATATCTTCTTGAAGATTGGTCATGAAGTTGAAGATCATGACGGAGGAGGTTAACAAACTCAATCCGACAATGGCCGACATTTCTTTGTGGGTGGTGAATTCGTCTTGAGTGCCCTGGGTGTCAATCAGCAGAACGGATACGTCCTTTCCATCGTCAGTTTTCACATGGAAGGGGCGGCTCCACACCCAAATTCCTTGAGTTTCCGGTTTCGTCCCGTTGCGGAATTTAAACCCTTGCAATGGTTTCGTTTTGTTCGACCAGTCCATCCAGTCGGTGTTATCCTTCTCGAGACACTCCAGACAGCGGATCATGTGACCCAAAATGAAGCTCTTGCCTTGACGTGATGGCCCGCAGATACAAATGATGCATAATTTCCTATCACCGCTCTGCTTCACAATGTGATCCAGCGTTTCCGTCACCAACCGAATCGTCGTTTTCCCTTCACCTTCGGTGTCATCTCGCTCGAATTCGATTAGCTTCAATGGCTCGTCCACACTGTCCATGGCCTCGCTGTTTTCGTCACCCTTTGTCAGTATTTCCCTTCCGGAATTATAGAGAACAAAAAAATGAATTCTTCGTTAAATTTTCACAATTTCATTCCAGAAGTTGAACATGAAATGTGTAGAATTTTGCTAAATACTTACTTTTAGCAGCTAGTACTGCTAGTAGCTCGACTTCCGTGGGTGGTCAATTTAAGATGAAACGATCGATCGATGACATGAGTCATGTCATGTCACATGACACTCGACAAGACACGGAAGGAGACCTATAAAAAGTATTTAATACAAATTCACTGATTGAAATCATACAAATGAATGAAAAAACTGTGAAACTGAACGCACCTTTCAAGTCACACAAATATTAAAATGTAGGTAGAAACAAGTGGTTAATACAGTTAGTTGCAGGCCACAGGGAAAAAGATATAAATATTTTTTTATTATGATGATGAGAGACAGAAATGTTGATTGATACTGCAAGATATGCAATGAGAATGACAATAATGACATATGATGAGTGAGGTAATTGATAAATGCATCAACGAAATATACAAAGCCGAAACGTTTTTGAGCTGATACTTATTATTTAATACACGTGTCACTTTGCCCCAGAACTTGTCCAGTCTTTGTTATTATCATTCTGGCTGTGTGTAAATAACATAGCGTCACACAACAGCCAAATCACAAATTGTAGCAATTTTGATCATGAGTCATGACATGTTACTACTGTCATGTCATTTAGATCTATCATTTCATTGCATAGCTCGAGCAAATTCCTTACCTACGGCGAGGTCATCGAGACAAAGATTCTAAACCAATTGAAGATTGCTCCGATTATTATACTCCGAAACAGTTCTCCCCATTTGTGACATGCACACCACAGCTTCGTGTTCATTTCCTGTTTATGAATACATAATCAGTGACATACATATTGGCGGAATCTCGAAATTTTTCAGTATTTTAGAAACTTAATTGTAATTTATAATGCAATCGGTTTGTCCGTGGCAATCGTGGCATCGCATAAAAGTTATGTTACATATGTCATAAAAGCTTTGTTAATAGAAGGTCATTTTATACTTAAGGAAATTATTGTGATGTTAATTAGTAAAAATAACACAAAGATGAAGTAAATATCTTTTGAACCATATGTAATATTTTTTTTAAATCCTCCACAGAAAAGTATCTAGATAAATCCCGTCATTGCATAAATGCACAAATGCAATTTACATTATCTCCAAAGACCAAGTTGCAAGACGTAACGTTATAGGTAAAAGTCAGAATGTGATGACAGTTTTACAAGACCATTAAATAAACAACTAATTTTTCTTTTTTTTAGTAAGTTAATAGTCGGTGTTAAATGAGGATGATAGTTGATGATAGCAGTAATGGTACATAGTCTTAATGATGACTGCAAACTGCGGATGACTCATACAACTTTTACGATTCCATTAGGTGTTATGTTTTGTTTTGCAGTTGACGTCATTAGTGACGTCATACATATAGGTACGTCATATTGTTATCAATGATAACTTATCATTGTTGTAATATATGATCCGACAGTCAACTCTCGTCCGACCCAAATTGCCTAAATTTAACATAAGACTTAAGAATCGGAATGGCGGAAATCTATGGTAAAGATAAACATTTGGTGTATCATGTATAATAAAATCAAGCAAATGTATTTTATATTAAAAAGTGCAAAGACCTAAGGCTGTACCGCACTCGGCTCGCCAAATTCTCCTACTCGTGCAGAAATGAGATTCATTGATTCATATGCATGCGTTTACAGAGAGTATCTGTATGAGTATGAGTCATCAATGTTGTTACTTGTTGCCTGCTTGTTCGCTGGTTCCATTCCATTTCATTACGTTTGAATAAAATACTTTACGCTACGTGTTTTCAGAAGAAAAAACTTTGAACAACTTTGCAAGTAAAGTTGCAAAAAGTGGAAATCAATTCGTTATATATCAAACACCAACATGAAAAATTTGCAACGGTTATTTTTATGTTCAGAAAACAACATGAAAGGAAAACACGAAGCATTCGCTATTCCTTCCATAATATCCGCTCAATTCCTCTGAACAATACAATAAGATTGACCATCCACATCCACTTCAATTAAATGCTTCAGAAAGAATGAAATTGATTCAAAAGTTATTTTCATTTCAAAATTAAACCACTACATAAATCCTTACTCTCTCAATTTGAAAGTTGCGTGAAGCACATAATACATGAGATAATAATCTGTAAAATGTTAAAAATGGAAAGATCTAGGTTTTTATAGTCTGTGTGTAGGATGATGGCAGATTCGCAAGCGTTACAATCATTTTCACATGCTACGTCTACGTATGGACTTCATCAACGAACGATGATTCAACATGAAATTGAAGCTATTACTAACAACAATAATATCCTTTGACGTCATTAAAAGCAACTTGAATAGGACTACATAATATAGAATGTTCTTCGTTTCTTTTCCACGTATGGTTTACGCTAAAAACGAGCTATCACATCACTTCAAGTTTCAAGGAGTTCTTCTTGCGTGCTTATGAATAGCGAGTAACAAACAAAAGATAAGTATGTAACAAACAACGTTTTGCATATGCGGACCCAAGCCCAATGTCTTTTCGCATGCACAAGGACAAAATGAATATAATACAACGCAACCACAGACTTTCATATCATTTCATCGCAAACGCTTGACTAGTTCATGTTCAGTGAGATTCAAACAATTTCCTTCGTTTAGTTGGAATAAAATTGTATAAAATTAAAAAGTATTTTAAAATACTGTATTAACCTACATAGCATAGCTTGTTTTGTTGCATTATAAAGAAATTTGGATTGTTAAATAAAATCAGTTAAAATGTTGAAAGCTATTGGAAAAATGGCACTGGACTCGGTGGACTTCTCCGGGTACGGAAGTGTCCCACTTTACCCACAGCCAGAACCGATTTGTGCGACAGAGCCACGTTTCGTGCTGCCTCATCCAGTGACGCTGCGTCTCCGTGAACAAGTTTTCTCCATTTCTGGGGATGACTTCAAAATCTCTTGTGCGAACACTGGCGTCGAGTACTTCAAGTGCCAGGGGAAGGTGTTCAGTCTGAGAGAGAAAAAAGTGCTAAGGGACAACACTGGCGTGCCCATTCTCAACTTCAAGGAGCAGCTCATTTCCTTCACGGACAAGTTCAACATTTATGCGGGCGACGGCTCCGACAGGAAGATTTGCAAGTTCAACGCAAAGTACACCTTTGTTAAATCAAAGATGTCCACCGATTTCCAGGATATTTGCACCGGTGCCATGAGACACATCGTATTGAAGGGAGATTGGCGAGACAAGCGGGGTGTGATTTATCTGGGAGAGCCGAAACAGGGAGGAGTTGCGATTGCCAAGATCTTCAGACAACACACAGGGAAAAGCATGTTCTTCGGAGTGGACGATTACTTCCTGGAAATAGCTCCTGGAGTTGATATCGCGCTGATGGTCACCATGTGCATTGCTCTGGATGAGCATGTTAGAGACAGTAAACGCGATTAAATTGGATTTTGCTTGTGCCTTTTCAAAAGCAGCTTCTCAACCCAAGTCACAAGACTGACTCGTTTTAAAACTATACTTTATAATTAAGTTTAACTCTGATTTTTTACCGTCTCGGATTTTAATCCCAATTAAGTGACATTACACTTGACATTTGTTAATATTTAGTCAGTCAAGCTGCCTTCAGGCAGTGCTTTCATTTAAATCTTCACACAAAGTATACATAATCATGAGGCTTATGACATGAGCAAAATAATAATAATGTTAGTTTTAAAAATTTAACTGTATATGTTTACGTAAGTTCAGTATTAATTAAATATTTTGGCCTTTGGCTAAGTTTGTTGTATCTGTATTGGGGGAAACTGTAAAATAAAAATGTGTTACTGTTACATATAATTACAAAAATAATTGAAATTGACTTTTTTATTGAATTAAAAACCCAGAGTTGGAGATATAAAGTTTAAACATAAAACGTTAAGTAATTCTCGACTGTCTAGAATCTAAGGCGTTCTCAACTTGCCCCGGATTTTTCACTCCAAAGTTATTAATGTAAAGGTGTAGAGTGCAGAGCAAAGAGCAGAACCAAACCAAACCGTTAGGTTCGTTAATCTGTTGTATAATTTATTCCATTGTGTTGTAATTAATTACCTATTTAAATCCACGTTGGCTCCTACAACTTTTGGCTTCTGCCTAATTATAAATGCGTCTTAAAAGATCATTGTTCTGAAAATGTCTTTAGAATTCAAATTCCGTTGGAACTGGTTTGTCAAAATGACTTTTGGATCTTTAAAACTTCAGTTCAGATCCTTTTCTGTGGAGGTTCGGTTTGGCTTTAGATTGTCATCTATCAGAAATCAATAAGTAATCATAGCGCTTCATTCAGAGAACGGATTTCCACTTTATGTAACTGATTATCTTGAAACTCAACATGCATGAAACAGGTTCATATTATCATATACAATTTGGAATATTTCAATCTTACTAGTATCTCATTCAAGTTGATAAAATTGTTCATCAATAATTTCTTGTCAGATTGGAAATGGCTCATTGGACCAATTATGTTAACAATATTAGTGGCGTCTTGCGAAGAAACGTTTCCTCATCAAAACAGTTTGAAAAATTTGCCTGATACCGAGAATTTTTTAAATCCTGATCCGTTGGAGTTGGAAGAGGCACAACCACATTCCAGGAAGAAACGTTTTGTTTATATCAACACGCAGTCGCCAGTTGACATTGGTTGGTATTTAAATACTGATGAATAATTATTAAAGCTACAACTATACCACCACAATGCAATATCTACATATCTTAATTGTTTAAAACAACAATCAAATTTTAGGCTATTTAATTGTGGTGCCTTACTCATTTGCCCTGCCCACCTTCAACTTGCAAACATCACGTCGCAAAAAGAAATCGATATCTCGAGAGTGGGCGATGTTAGCTAATTTAACATCAGAGGAAATCCTTCCAACTGACACTTTTGACGAGCCGGCGTACGCGATTGAGCTGAATAAACTCAGCACTTATTTTTCGGTTTTGGGAGTAAGAGCAACATGACACTCATTAATTAATAATTAATTACTCATTTAATCAGCTCATCTAACATTTTTTTAGATTGATGAGGACATTTGCCAACAGAAAATAGTTTGTCTCATTTTCTCAGCCCCGGAGGAGTTCAAGCCGTTGAGCGATCTTTTCGCAAAGAAATTGACGTAAAACCTAAATCTAAATGTTAAATTGAACAAACTCGTAATCATAATGTAAAGACAATGACGATGACTAAACCAAACCAGAGCCTCATTTCAGATTTTAATAATCATCCATTTATGTTTTTGTAGAGCTGACCACGGCCCAATCGCAGAGAAATATTCCAGTCGGTATTACCGTTACGTGCGCGCCATGCAGGAAGGGGTCAGTGGAGGAGAATCCGCATGCCTCCAAGAGTACAAACGCTGCCCTTACTCCACAAAGGACAGATTCAACATGCCCGCTCTTTACTTTTGGTCTTTTCTTACCAATGTTCTCCGAATGGAATTTAAAGATGATTGGCATCATTAAATTAATTTAAAAAACAGTAATAATTAACAAAGATCGCACTTTTATTTAAAAAGCATGTTTTTGGATGGATAATACAATAAAAAGGACTTTTACTATTTAAATGTTATTTGTTCTCTGGTTGCATAAATAATATCAAACTGAAAGATTGTTTCATCTAAAATTGGAAAGTTAAATAAAGTTCAAACCTTCAAACAATTAAAGTTTACTCTTTCATCTTTCAAATCCAACTCTTGTCTTTTGCCTGACTTCCGCTTCAATTTTTCCCTTTCTCCAAATAGGCAAAAGAAAATAAACAGATTTTCACTTTTTTCTTCCGATCCAAAATCTCTCTACGTTCCAAATCGTCGTCTTCCTCAATTACCGATTTCTTTTGCTTCGCTCTAACGGTGTTATTGTAACCGCCTCTTTTCTCACTCCACTCTGCTATTTTTCTTACTCATTTTTTGTTTACT
>VYYJ01001773.1:0-27206 GCA_021029165.1 Cyphoderus albinus
TTGCTCTCTGGATGACATGGAACGGGACTGACCCCAATTTGAAATCCGTTCTGTTGAATTCACATATGGATGTGGTCAATGCGGATCCAGTAAGCAAATTCTTACTCTTCCAGATTGACTTATCAATGACTTGAATAACGTACATTGTACGTATCATACAAACTGGTCGTTTTTTGCACTTTCTGTGATTTTTAGTCGAAATGGAATTACCCTCCTTATGAAGCATACAAAGACGAACAGGGAAACATTTATGCACGTGGCGCAAGTGACATGAAAAGTGCCACAATTGCCGAACTAGAAGCTCTTCGTAGATTAAAACAATCTGGATTCCGACCTCTGCGGACCATTCACATGAGCGTGATGCCTGACGAGGAGCTGAGTGGAAGAAAAGGAATGATTCCATTTACAAGAAGTGACCACTTCAGAAACCTTAATGTGGGAATTGACATTGACGAAGGATTTCCTCCTGATAGCCCTGACACTATTTATATCACTCATGCAGAAAAGAATATTTGGCGTTAGTTTAAAAGGACATAAACGAAAAAATAGTTTCCGCAATACTTTAACAGTATTTCATATTCATATATTTCTCAATGGTTTTTATGAATTCTCATCTAATTGCAGAATTTAATATAAGCGCAAAAGGAGAGGCTGGACATGCTTCAAATTTGCCATTTTTTACGGCAGGACAAAGAATTCAAATAGTTATTGATAAACTTTTAGATTATCGACAGTCAGAATTGAATAAACTGCAGAATCCAAACACTACAATTGAACATATCACATCTCTGAACTTGGTCCAAATGGGTGTATGTGAAAGATTCGATAAAGATTTTGTCATTTTTAAGAATTATACAACATTATTTAAATTCATTCTTCATTAATTTTCAGGGCGGAATTGGTGACAATGTAATCCCAAATGAACTTTGGGCTTCCTTCGATATGAGGATTTTGCTGAGACCTGACTGGAACTTCACTGATGTGGAGCAAATGATTTTTAATATTGCTGAAGAGGCAAAGTTGGGTTCTGAACCGAATGATGTCACGGTAAAGTTTATTACGAAGTCTATGGAAAAGGGGCGCACGCCAGCAGACGACTCTAACATTTGGTGGACTGAGACTCAGAAAACCTGCCGTGAATTGTTAGATACCTTAAGATATAGATCTTAATGCGCATCCACAATTTACTCAATAATAATCTCAATCAAGGAACAAAATTATCTATTTTTATTAACAGAGGTGTCACATGCCCACCAAACATACTTACTGCAGCCACTGATGGACGTTACGTGAGAGACCAGGACATTCCTGTCTTTGGTATTTGTCCATTTCCTAACACCCCGCCTACGGCGCATCAAGATGACGAGTTTATCAACGAAAATGAATTTCTTGATGGCATTGACCGGTACATGACATTTATCCGAAATTTTGCCAGTGTTCCTGGAAATGTTCACCCGTAAAGATATATGTAGCTACATAATATGTATATTTCATAAAAATTAAAAGCCAAATACTTGTTTTATAAAAACAACCAAAATATTTTTTAATGTGCACTATACGATAATTCATCAAAAATTATTCTTGTTTATTGAGAAAACGCTTTTCCTTCATTTGATTGATCAATTTTGTGGAGATATGTTGTTAGCTTGAGAATGAGAATTAACGAGGGATGGATGCATGTCATATTGGATTCTTATTTTTGCTTTCTAACAGGTCCCGGTTGATTTGTTTTCTTCATTGACTTTAGATTAAATTCTTGTTTTAATTGTTGCATTGAGTCAAATTGTCTTATAACTGAACTGAAAGTCAATTACCCTTTATTTAAAATGGAATTATAGCTAGCACAAAGAGTTCATACAAATCAAACAAAACATCCACATCTAGATATGTATACATATGTAAATATGAGTTGGCGAAGAGAAAGTTTCAAAAAGTTCAATATTTTTTGTAAATAATGTTCCGCTTTGGAAGTACAAGTACAAAGTACAATATTATGCGGAGTATGATTTTGGGCGATAAAACTCTCACAAGAGTCTACTGCAACGGCTATAACGAAAGTAATGGACGGGGCCATAGCCTACTCTATAAGAACGGCCTGCCAATAAGACTTGCTGTTTAAAATCGCCCCAAACAGCAAAAAGTGTGCCTGGTATCGCCAAAGTGGCACTTGGGCTAACTAATTTTACCATTACGGTAAATTGAAATTAGTTAACCCAACTGCCACGATGGCGCTACCAGACACCCCTTTATCATAGAGTATCTGTGTGATGGAGATGAATGTTATTTTCTTCAAATTGGCCGGCCGTTCTTATAAGAGTAGGCTATGACGGGGCAAAATGAAACAAGAAACAAATGAGATGTAAAAATAACTATGCAAAACTCACGAACTTCGGAGTTTGTCTTTGGACTTTAAACGGTAAAGTCCCTTACTTGTATTTGCATAGACCTTAGACTTTGGAATTTCCAATCATTTACTCAAAACCAATAATCGAACAACAGTTATGTAAACTCAAATGTAAATGTCTCCTGAATCCTGTTAGCGTACCCTTCATTTGCATTTTGACAACTATGTCGTTCGGCTGTTGTAGCAATGCAAAGGTCACAACAAGGGTTCACTCAAATTACAAATTATACATAATTTACAATGAAAAAGAACAAGCCAACTGTTGAGAAGAAGGTGAGTCTTTTTATGTATTTGATTTGATCTCACCTGTTTGAATTTCATAAATTACAGAATTTGAATAATTAAGGAGGAATTGACAGAGTGACGTATTCAAAACCGTAAGTAACAATTCGAAATGAACGGTTAAAATTTACTGATTCTAATCATTGTTAGCTTGTCTAAAAATTTGAAATTGGTAAGTCAAAGTGTTTTGGTATTGGACTATTGACCTGTCGAAACTCGAGACACAATAATATAATTTAACTGGTCTCTTATTTAAGCGCTTGCAACCCTCAAAACGGTGTCACTTTTTTCATAGAATCTCTTTCGGTTTGGTGGTTTGAGTTTTGAATTCTCCTCAGCACTTCTATATGATCTAATCTGATCTGTCACAAGTCGCTTTCTAAGTTTTCCAGTGCTGTTGTGTCCAACTGACAATTTTCCCATAATTTCCGAAGTTTTCCAAAACATAATTTTGTTTCGATGGATTGGCAACCCATTCCAGAAAAGGATGGCAGCAGTGAAAACTTTCTGGCAAATCTCCAACCGGGCTATTATCTTCTGCATCCTCGTGATTCTAAATTTCCGAAAACGGACGAATCGACCGCAACTGTGGCTTCCAATAATAACGGTTTCTTGACGCTTTTGACACAAGAAGAGGAAAATGCTCCTAGAAATGCATTGATCAGTTTCATCGTGGGTCAAATGGCAGATTATAATCAGAAGTTAGAAACTAGCCAGAAAAGTGGGGTTACCGATGAGACACTCGTGGAACATATTGAGGACTTGAACAGGGTCCTGAGAAGAGTATTCGATTCTTTTACTCCGGTATGTTAATGCGATTTAATTAAAAACACAAATGATTTAATAAATTCATACAATGTGATTTATGATTGCTGATTAAATACATATAGTGCAACATTAAAATAATGTGTTTAATTATATCATTATATCACCATGTTTAATTTTCAGGTTCATCAACAGCACTTGCAATTGCAAGATGGAGGTGATGTAATTGCAATTGCAGCCAATAAAACTTTTGAAGCTCCAGACCTGAAAGGACGCAAGGACAAGTCTTTCCCGGATATTCAACCCTCATTGGCAAATGCGGATGCAGGAGGCACCAAACGGCAGCCGTTGTCAACCGATGTCAATCCTACCAAAAATGTTCTTCCGCTTTTAGAGACAGCCCTTTCGGTTCCAGAAGACCGAGGGACAGGAGCAGGAGCCTCTGAACCAATGGCCTGTGATTCCGATGGCGACGTGATTTACATTTGTGAAATTCCGAAGGACATTGTTAGAAAACGAGAGTTAGAGCGCATTCAGAATAGTCGGAAGTTCTTACAAGCCATTCAACGACCCGCCTCAGTTCAAGTGGCACCAAAACCGGCATCGACTCTTTGTTCTTTGCATACGCCCTACAAGAAGATTTCAGCCAAGAAAATGGGCGACCAATTAATTGGAAAAGAGAAAGAAAATCAAATGATCGGAACGAATGAGATTTTGGACCAGCACAACAAGACTTCCGATTCTTTGGCGATTGACGCCATGACTGGCGATGGCGGACGCAGCGTTTAAAATGATGCAGACCAAGCTAGTGACGAGAAGGACCTGAGTTAATTTCCATGATTTAGTTTATGGTTTCTCATAATTTGATGAATTTTTCTCATAACTGATTGCTTTCATTATTAATCAGTGTTTCCATTATATTATAGAAACGTTTTTAAATATGTTCGTGTATTTTCTTCACTATCTCTTTTGTTCATATTCCTTAATTTCTTCATTTCATAAAGCAACTTTATTCCATAAATGACTGAAATCAACAGTATTTTTATGCAAGTTCTTCAATGTAATTACAATAATTAAAATAATGACTCTTCTATGTAATTTTAGAATGGTGTGGTTTGCGATTAATAAAAATAAAAATTAGTGGTGCTCTATACTGCATGAACAAATCATTTTGAATCTGACATTTTTCCCGCGTTAATACCTGTGTTTGGGTGCGATTATGGTTTTTTGCGCTTGTCTTGATTTTCACTTGTGGCTACTTTTCTTGAGGTTTGCTTCAAGTCTCCTGAATCAGGAGTCCTGCCTGATCGTTTTTAAACGGTAACGCTACACATAATAATTTAACGGTTTAACTAAATCATATTAAAGGTAATACGAGTGACATTAATGGACATTTAGTAAAACATAAAATCATGATTATTGTGGAATGACTTTTTGGAATTTTAATTAAAAATCAAAAATTCAATATTATTAATATTATTATATTTCTTAAGGAATTGAAGATGGATTCAAGTCCGGAAGGGGCCAGGAGCAAACCCGGTGAAGGAGAAAGAGCTGAGAATGAATCGGGAGGGAGCCAAAGTTCATCAAGGAGCGTGGTTCTTGCGCAAATGACACCTGATGGCCGGAGGTGGAGTAGTCAGGCATCGTCATCGGTGGCTGTGGTTAGAAGAAGAGGGTCTCAAGGAAGTGCGACGAGTGGTCTTCCGCCGCAACCTGATACCCCAAGGTCAAACTTTAATCTGCAGCTACACGATTCCTGTTCTTCGGACGAGGGGAGTGGAGACAGCAGCGGAAATGAGCAAAGCAGAGGAATGTCCAGTGAAGACTCCGAAGATCTGTTTCCTGCGGGTGCTGGAGTGAGGTCCAGTCTACGCGAGGTGGCAGCTCGTCGATTTCGAACGGAGGCAGCCACATCTAGCCCCATAGACAGCAGTGTTCCGGGGTCACAAATTGACGATACTGGAACCGTTCAAGGTTCTGAAATAAGGAGGCGAGAAAGGCTTTTGCAGGGACGCATGGAAGATGATTTAAGAACTAAAGATGTGAGTTAATATAACTAAATCACTAATCGCGATTTGATATTTTCTGTCCGAAATAAAAGAACTAAATGATAAAGTTGTATTCCTTCATAAATATTATAGGTTGTGTTGTGTGTAGTTTGGGGGTCAGGTCAACTGGCTGCAGCTTTTTATGATTTGGAAACAGGAGAAGTAATTAGAATATAGAATTTAAAATAGTATTTGTGCATAGTATTATATAGCAAAAATATTTGTATTCGATTCCGACTATTAATAACACATTTTAATGATTTCCTTTTAATGTGAAGCTGAATCTTCTGCCTGATATTGCCGATAGTCCACCCTCCTACGACATGCTAAGGACTGTCATCAATGAAATCTGCCCGTCGTGAGTTCCTTATAATTAAACTATATAGTTTTATTGCTTTCGACTCCTTGTTAATTTTGTATATCTTTTTTTTTACAGCCACGTTATTGTCAACGGGAGTTCCGACGAAAGATTTATGAAGGCCATTCATGAAATCACTGGCCACGCGATACTTGGCCAGGAGCAACAGGAGGACACCAGAAGAGGGAATGCGGAAAGTGCTTCAAGTTCCAATAGTGCACGCAACAGAAGCTTGTCCGACCCTTCGATTTGCCTTTATCCGCTCCCTTATAAAGATTTTAATCCAGAAGCGTGTAAAAATCGAATTCGAGCTTTGTCTCTTCCGTCAGAACCTAAAGATAACGATGGAAAGGATCATTTGATGTTTATTTCGAGTGTGATACCATTTCATAATGAGAAAATGATCAGAGCAGCCGGATGTCTCCTGAAATTTATGGACAAGTCTTCCATCGAAATGTTCCAACTGGAGTTGATTGGAGGCTACGTTCCTGTCACCGGTGTTAAATTATTCAATATGTAAGAACTACATTTCAATTTTTTCAAACCATAATTCAAGTTGTTTTTACAAGGTTTCTGTGTCGAATTTTAGGAAAGATGTTGTTCTAGTTGACGCCACCGCCTGGCGAAGTTTACAAATTTTTGCAACCGATCTTCATCCATCGTCCTTTAAACATGGGACGTCCTCTTCAAACAAGGAAGGTCTTAGTGTTTATGGATTGTTGAGCCAAAGTTGCGTCACTCATCAAGGGAGAAAGAGACTCCGAAGAATGCTTCTTCAACCAACCAGGAATATCCGCATATTAGAACAGCGTTATAATGCTGTCGAATGTTTAATGAATACGAACCGTTACGAACTTGCAGAGTCACTAGTAGATAGTCTCAAGTTAATTGGAAACATTCCAGTAAGTCAAATCGGTTTTTATTTGTAGTTGCATTTTTTTGTATTTGTGTGGTGTCCATATTTTTTAAAAAAACCTTGAACATTTTGTGAATGCTAATAGAAACTCCTTTACCGGTTATCGCTTCTAAACGTGACACCACCAGAGTGGAAAGATTTATATCAAACATTTTATCACTGCGCACTGATTGGACAAGTTTGTGCCTCATACGAGCAACTACCGGAACTCATCAGTGCAGTTGGGAATCATGAGTTTATGACTGTGATGCGAACTCTTACTGTTGAAATAAACAGGATTATTGACTTGGATGAGTCACGGAAGAAGGGTCGCGTCTGTGCTAACGGTGGAATTGACGCAGAGTTGGATCGAAAAAGAAAACAGTTTTCATGCATGCCGGAGATTTTGTCAGTTGTAGGGGGAGAAGAAATGTCGGAGTTGCCCCCATATGTGCAACGCTGCTGTGCAATATACTTCCCCGAAATTGGATATCTTCTTGGTGTCCACTTCTGGAGGGAAGATCTTTCAGATCAAGACTTGGAAATTGACAATTTAGATTTTCGATTCCGAACTCATGACACGGCATATTATAAAACGGCGCGAATGAAAGAACTGGACGTTGTACTGGGAGACTGTTCTGTGGCAATGCTAGAAATTGAGACTGGACTGATGCTGCGGTTGGTAGAAATGATTCTTGATAAATCTTCCATTATTCAGAAAGTTGGTGATCTCGTTTACGAATTGGATTGCTTGATTGCAATGGCGAAGGTCTCGAAGGATTCGAATTATGTCAGACCAGTAATAGTGCCGGCAGATGAAAAACGGCTAAGAATCATTGACGGTCGTCACCCGGTGTCAGAAATGGTTTGTAACTTCGTGCCCAATTCAACAAAGTTCCTTGGACCCCAAAGGATGGTTGTTATCACAGGTGCGAACTGCAGCGGGAAGAGTGTCTACATGAAGCAAGTTGGTGTGATTACAATCATGGCCTTAAGCGGTTGCTTCGTCCCTGCCACTTATGCCCAAATTCCGGCATTCGATAAAATTTTCACAAGAATCCATACTGTTGAATCTATTAGTACCGGTTTAAGTTCGTTCTTGATTGATCTTAATCAAATGGCGTTGGCACTGAATGGAGCGACTAAATCCTCTTTGGTGATCATCGACGAATTTGGAAAGGGCACCACTGAAGTGGACGGACTCTCAATCCTGGCTGCAAGTATGCAGGATTTTGTGAACCGCGACGATGAATGTCCAACCGTCTTTTTATGCACGCATTTCCAAAGCTTGCCGGGTTTCTTAAACAACTCTCCTTTGGTGAAATATCAAACGATGAAATTCATGGAAGACGCTGAGAATGGCATAACCTATCTGTTTCAGTTGGACGATGGGATTTGCAGCAACAGTTTTGCGATTTCCGTCGCCAAATGTCAAGGTTTCTGTGAAGATCTTCTGAAAAGAGCTTGTGAGGTATGAAATCAATATACCTTTTACTTAATTCTTTGCGATAATGACAAGTAAATAATTTCTTTTTTCATACATAGGCGGCTACCTTCACAAAACCTGATTTTCAGGAACAAATTAAAATTGATGTAAAGCCAATGAGAGTATTAAAAGAAGAAGAATACTGTAATATTGCAGACGAGTTTTTAGCTCTTAACTTTGACGAACTGAGTGAAGAGGAAGTGTTCGAATTCTTTAAAAGAATTAACGGAAAATGTGAGGGTGTTATAGAATTGGAACGCGACGACGAGGAAGACGTTAGAGGAAGGGAAAAAACAGAGAGGTCAAGCAGAACGCAGTGATATTTTGAAACATTTTTATAAGTGCGTCTGATATTTGTGCAACGAATTACTTACTTTTATATAATTTATTTTGGTGGAATATTTATATAATTTATTTTGGAAACACAACGAATAGGTTCAACAAAACTGGTTTTTAAAGATGTTGTAGTATTACCTAATATAATTCAATAATTTGTAATTTTGTTTAAAGACTTTTCATGCAATTATTAATTAAATGTTAATTTACATTTAACTAAATGTAAAAGTAAATGTACTAACTGACGCTGCGCTGTATTAATTTAAATTTGTAAGTTAATTTGTTGAGAGCAAATAAATACTAATTAATTTCGTAAAATACAAAAGAGGGTGAAAGACAAAAGAGGATATTAAGGTATGAATTGAATCGCTTTTTACATTCTCACCGCAAAATAAATTTATCATATTTGCAAACTCTTTCATCATGAGAAGACCTTTCTTCATTCAACTTTATTGTTTTGTTTTGTAAACTTCATGATTTGCGAATACGCGCAATACCAAACAAGGAAACACTAATTTGGCCTGCGTGATATTCCCCGTGATATTCATTATATTTTATACCTATACAATTACGCCTCGAATCCGATTATTAAAACCCCCATTACACTCCCTGTTGTAGTTGTTTAACTTCATTAATTTGGAATGAGGAAGTTGGTAAACTGTTAATTTTAAGAAACAAATCAAACAGACTCGGCGAAATTAAAAGTTATACTTTTGCCAAGTCAAATAAAATCCACATACCTCAGAGTAGCCTCCTGTCCTATCTCATGGTATGGTCATGTAAATCAATAGCAATTTAGCAAAAGTAAATGGAATGCTCTGAAATATTTGTTTATTTAGATTTCCTACAAAAATATTATTTTATAAAGGCTTTCCGTTTTCAAACATCTCGGAATCTTATTACACCATTCATGGATGATTTATGCAACAATAATACGTTTATTATTCGTAATACAAACGATAATTTTTGAATGACTTAGAATTAACAACGAGGAGAAATGTCTTTTGCAAAATGAAACGAACGCATGCCGGGCCTCTCTCCCTGTCCAACTTATGAAAAGGCCCAATCTTCAGGGAAATAAGTGGACAACTACGAAAAAACCGAATGCACCAAGGATCATGACTCCAGTCTGAGGTGGACACATCCAAAACGCTTTTAGACGAAAGAAGGGACCTACTTCCAACATCTAGTAAAGTAAATATGAAAAGAGTTCCATTAACTATAAAAATAACCATGCTGAAAATCACAACATGGCTCATCTCAGTTCCAAACATGAGTAATGAATAAAAGAAGCAGATGATAATCAAAGATCCCAGAAACTGGACCACTGGAAACACAACGTTCTGAAAGGATTGGTTTGAAAGCACCACAAAGACTTGAATTTGTCTGTAACATTTAGCCACTTTCCACAGATCTTGTGAATTATCCCTGCCTTTAAACAAAAGTTCTAATCTACATAGTGTGGCATCAATGAAGTGAATTGTAGCCATGCAAAGACTGGACAAGAGAATCGGCATAATACATATTGGAATCATTATGATTAAATCTGAAAAAATAAACGGCGAGCCTAAGCATTAAACTTATCTCACAGGTTTCACCAGTCAGAAATTGAAGAACTCTGCAAAGCAGGATGAAAGACACAAGGAAATGTGAAAGTTGCCAATGGAATGCCAATTGGGAAACACAAAGATGCAAAATGACATGGCAAGCTGGGCTAAAAGTAAATATGACGTTTTCATATTCTGGTCACTGAAACGCATGACACAGTTGATAAGCTGACAGAGAGTGGGACCACCAAACTGGAACACCATGAGGTAGCTAGTGACACCCCAAGTGGCGAAAAGAACTACACCGTGAAACAACAAAATCAAGAGTAATCCCTCTTCCTCAGAAATTGAAATTGAGTCTAAAAGTAGAAGTCAAAGTTACAATAATATCAGAATCGAAAGCCACATTTGGAAAAGGCACATTTGAAGCTTGGAGTGGGTTACAGCAAGAACGTGTCGACTCCCTTTACAGATAAAGTGAATAGGTCCAAGACCAAGAAGGTAGCCGACGTTGGTCACAGTGTGTACCAATCGAACAAACTTCGAATTTTCCATTTAAGTAGTAAAACAAGAAATAACACCTTATCCCCCTACCCAACAAATTCCAGTGGAAATTTTTTGAAACTCTAGCAAACTTTTGCTTTTCTGGTTTAAAAGAAACTGCCAACGACAAACATCAAATCCGTTCTTGCTTGTGAGGAGTTGTTTTCTCTGATCATAAATAGTTTCGTGGCCACGCTTAATTGACAAGACAATCAATTAGTGGGTGGTTTTCAATTTTTACAAACACATTTTTGGCGTGTTCCTAAATGTCTGGAGAACTTTCAAATTTCCGGGGGTAGAAATATGTATTATTATCGAGAAAACGATAAATCGGATTCGGCTATTTACAATTTACTACATTAAAGGTATAATTTACAATTTCTGCTTTAGATCAAGCCTGCAATAAGCTTTCAACTTTTCCTTATCATTATTACATAATATCATTGACAAAAGTATGTACTACAGAAAAAAAGTCAACATTCATAAATAATTACATAAATATTAGTGGAGGGTATAAAAGTTCAATATTTTCTAGAATAATTGTGTTACTCTTCGTTGGAACCCTGGACTCTATGATTGATTATGGGGCATATGAAAAGATGGGGTTTTGCGATGATTCATATTTCTACTTTGGTGATTTATTAAATGTAAAACATTATTTGGAAGAAGTTGACAAATAATACTTTATTTACAACTTACAAGTAACTTACTTGTTAACAATTGTATGTTATAAATTTAATATAACGTAGAATGGTAATCGTAAATATTTTACCTATTTTAAATGAAGTATTAATTTTATACAACTTTGTCACTCCGAAAGAAGACGTATGACGTTCGATTGGATTGCAGATAAAGATAGATGCTTGACTTCAGATGCCCCATTTGTTTATAATACGGAATAATTGTTAAATTACATATGTAAGTACTAAATGTATAGAGTGTGGAAGATAACCCTGGTCAGTGTTATGTACAATTCAGGTGCATTTGGATTATTCTAAGGATTTAATACAGTCTCGAGGGATTGACTCTTCTGGCATGACCTGTCGTAATATATTTAGACACTTATCCTTATCTGAGTTGATAAAATTAATTTTAGTCAATGTGTTCCCAGTCAAAACGGTTCGAAGGAGACTGAACACTGTGGAGAATATCCAAGGTGCTGCGGTAATAAAAGTAAAGTTTTTTTCCAAAATATACTTATTACAAAACTTGTTATATAAAGATCGTTTAAAAGGCTTTCATTTTGTTAAAATTACCATTTATAACGTATCCTCTCTCCATAATTTCAGGATAATTTTTCTCAAACACTTGCATCCATGTAAATAACATTTGACAAGCTGGAATATTGTCGTTTATCAATTAGAGACGTTATTATGTATGCACGTAATATAATTCAGAAATAGTAAAATGCTTACATTCAACATGAGTCACTTGTCTGTAAGAAAGTCCTTCTAGATTAGCAATGATAGTCATTTTCCCAGCTTTGGATTTTCTAACCTGTGCCATGAGTCTTTCCAGTGTGAAATACATGTAATCGTTACAATCCTTCTGGAGACCCATCTCTAGTTTCTCCTTTGAATCCCAGCGTCCAAAAGGGGCATACATTACTAAAAATGGTATATAGAAATTATAGAATTTTAAAGCAACTAAAACAAAAGTTACTTGAAAAATGGAAACTTAAAATGCAAAAATGAGGTTTTAAACTGTCATTTGAATGTAAATCAAGAATTTGACATGAGAAAATTTTTAGTACCTGCACAACCGTCATAATCCACTCCTGTGCAGACAATAGGACTGTGATCAATAAAGAGAGGGGACGACGGCTTCCAGTTAAGAAACTCCGACACATGATTCACTTTTCTCCATTCCACACTCTTAAAATATTGCATTCATTCATTATCTTACGTTCGTCATTACGTTACTTTTTAAAATAACTTTTTATCAACCATGAGAAACATTTAACCTTTCGTAACATATCTTCTGCCTTGTCAAGATTGTGCTCTCTGGCTACAAAAGGACAGACAAGATTTTTTGTTTTGTTTAAACCATTGTTCATTGAAAAATGACTAATTGAAATGTAAGATTTACCTCTTAAGAATCTTATCAAGGTGTAGTCATCTTGGCCCAAATCATTAACTCTAGTCTGGAACTAAAATCAAGAATTTTAATAATAGTACTTACTTGAAGTTGAATGTCTTGAAAATTGATATTCTATCTTTTCCAGCATTTCTTTTTTGTTTTACCTTTTCCAGTATGGAGAATTCTTTATCATCTTTAATTGCAAACATAACGAATTGAGTGAACCGGACCCCTTGATTGAACAAAATGTGCTTGAAATTGCTTTCTAAAGTTCTGCAGTTACAATAAAAGTACGGGTCTTATTATTTTTTTCTCATTTTTCAAAGACACATCGTACGACACATTCAGTCGTCTCGTATATCATTAACCTTTCGGCTTTATTGTAAAGGTCAAGATCATGATTTCGCGTCTAAATGTAATAATATGCTTTGTGAAGCGATTATATTTATATTAGTTATAAACTTATTAATTTCCACAATCTACCTTGATTGATGAGATGTTCTTCCAATCTCTGTGAATCATGAAGTGACAGTCGGTGTGGAGAAACGTACAAATATAAAGGCACGGTTAAATGAAAAGATCAGTGATTTTCTTGTAAATTAAATAATTTAGCTGACTAACCGAGATGTATTATAAATCAGAAGGATACGGAGCACGGTGGTTTAACTGGGTTGAGCTTGAGCTTTAATGATGATCATGACCTATGAAACAGTGCACGTGGTTAAATATACAGTGTCGACTCACCCGTACTCACATGTAGGCTTTTATTGAGCTTATGAAACACTTTTGTTTGACTATTTAATGGGTATAAATTATTAAAGCGAACTTAAATTGGATTTCGAAATCCGGGTTTATGATAAGACCACAACAAAGTTTATACAAGATAAAGAAAGAAAAAAACTAACCACGAAAGTAGCACGAAAAAATATGGTTTCGACAACCGAACCGATCACTTATGTTTGCAACTAACAAATGGATTCCTTTACGTACATGGTCTCGTGTTTTGATACTTGGACTCAACTCAACTATCTTTTGCCAATAATGAGACGACAAAATATAAATATGGGAACATTTCTCACACAGTCAACCTTACATAATTTGGAGACATTCATGCTTGTATTTCGTGACCATCAAACAATCAACTGATTTATGACATTGAATGTAAATGTGAGTGTACTGTTGGTTTTCGTGTGATGTCCTCATTAAATGTTTCCTCCACAAAATTAGATCTAGGATCTTTGCGGAAATTGAATTTAACAAATTCCGAGCAAAATTGATGAAGGAGTTTATAATTAGTTCGATTGACAATATGTACAAGATTTTAGTACAGATAGGGTTTAATCAGGATGGGAATAACTGGAAGAAAATTTCGCGATGTTATTTCAATGTTGAAAAATAAACTACCAGTTGGTTTTAACAATATATATGCTGTACAAATTAGAAGTCATACACGTACACAACACACATTTATTATTTAGGTTTCTCTTGTGGTCAATCGTCGAGTTTGAGCTTTTTGTCTTCTGCGGAAAAGTATTTAGGCAAAAATTGATTCTCCTGTAGTCGATTTTCTGAGCGGCTTACAGTGGAAATTTACAGGCTTTTGTGATGCAAAATCACGATGTAAAATGCTGGATATTTTGCACAATTTAAAATATTTATATTTTGCTACAAAAAGCGGTATGTGAGATGAGACATTTCATATTAGCCCTGAAAATTTTACCCTTCTTTGGTTTACCACAAAACATTTTCCGCATCATAAAAATTGCTGATGGAGGATTTTGTAATGAGTTTTAATAGCAAGAAAAGTTAAAAGGGAAATTTTGTAGTATAAAAATCTTGAAAAACTGCACATGGTTTATTAAATCTATACCTTAAACAGCATTGCAATTTTTAATATAGTTGTACATTTTATGGCAGATAATGTATATAATGAATGGACTTTCAGAGTCCAGATTTGAAAGTACATTAATAACACTATCCAGTAAATTGAAAAGAACTTACGCGATATTATTAATATTACTACAATTTGTTTCAGACAATTATTTTGAATTACTTTATCACAGTGGCTGATTGTCAGAGGTTCTGGTCACATTCTTGCATTGCACTTCATTTGACTTTAATAACTATGAACAACCGAATTATTGCGAAGCCCTTCTGCATGGCTCTGGAATTACTGCCCCTTCGGTTCCAGACACTCCCGCGGAATTGACTCTTCCGGGATAACTTTTCTCAATTCTGGCAAATAGGATTCTTTATCCGAATTGAAAATTTGGATTTTTGATCTGGTACTTCCAGTAAAAGCCGGCCCCAGAAAGCTCATAATTGTTGTGATACACCAGGGTGCTAATGGAATACAAGAAAATATTGTCACATAATGCAAGCGATATAACAATTTATCAATAAACCTTACTTCCATTTATTATGTATGCTGCCTTTAGAATTTCAGGATAGTTTTGCTCATACGTCTTCAAAGAGGAGTAAAAGCTGCGACCCGCTAAAACATACAAAATGTTCTGCCTACAAATAAATGAGATCCAAATGCTGCGCATAATCAGGATTGTTTAATACAAACTTCCATACTCTCAACATGAGCCACCTTCCAGTAAGTCATTCCTTCCAAATTGGCAATGAAAGTCATTTTTCCACCTTTGCAATTCCTAATGTGGTGCATAATCGTCTCTAGAGTAAAATACTTGTAATTATGACAGTCTTCCTTCAGACCCATCTCCAGTTTCTCCCTTGTATCCCACCGTCCGATAGGAGTATAGATAACTGTAATGCAGTCCAGGAAAATGACACTTATATATCTATTAGAATAATTGACACTACTGGTAAATAATAGCAATGATAACAGGAAATTGAGCTAACATATTTAGTTGAAGATAATGGAAACATTAAGGAACGGAACATCACCAATACCTGCACATCCCTCGTAATCCATTCCTGTGAAAACTATTGGACTGTGGTCGACAAAGAGAGGAGACGACGGCTTCCAGTTTAGAAATTCCGATACTCGATTTATTCTTCTCCATTCTACACTCTAAAGATTGCAACAGACTTTATTCACTAAAGTTTGTACTGTACAGATTTTTGAACATGTCATTTATCGGAATGGCATGATTAGAGGAGCCGCATTTAGATCAATAAATCCTCTTTGTCAGAAATTGTATATTAAATGTGAAAGAAATAGAGGATTTTGGATAGGTTTACCTTACGCAGCATCTCTTCAGCCTTGTCTACATTGTGCTCCCGAGCTAACCTCAAAGCAAACCAGACGAATTATTTTTAACTTTGCTTCGTAATGAATCATTTCATTATATGCAAGCAGAATGAGAATGGCGCTTTATAATGTACAACGGAAACTAGAATTTTTTCCATCAATTATCCTTACCTCTTAAAAACCGTATTAAAGTAAAATCATCTTGACTCAAGTCTTCCACTTTGGTACGAAACTGAAAATTGTTTTAAAATACTTATACCGATTAATACACTATTCACCAAAATTGTGTAATTCATATATTTTCCTATTTCATGCTGATTATTAGGTATAAGTAAGTTTCTATTTCGTTACTGTATTTAGTGCAGCCTTTTCCTGGTCATCTTGAATTGAAAACATTGTTTGCCTTCGGGACTAAAAACTTAATCAAAAAATTGTTGACATCGATTCATTAACAATTTTATGAAAGTAGTTAAAATTATTACACTTACATAAATATAACTTTTACTTTCACTTTAGGTATAACAACTGACAAACATGGGCCTAGTGTAGTAGTCACGTCACAAATTTGGCAGCTTTTATTCGATCAAATAAAATAAGATTAAATATTTTAAGCAACTTCTCTTACGGTTTTATTGTAAATTAAAATAACTCCACCGTAGATGACTGACAAATTCTTTTAAATGTTCAATTTTCTATTGCCAAATGTACAAAAATTTGATTCGCGATTGTCAATCTCTACACACCCGAACAAGAGACTGAGATATATGCGTGTATCTTTCACAGGATAAGAGGTTACAATTCAAACAGAATTCGAACAAACATAACAGCTAGTTGAAGATTATATATTATATTTATATTTATATATTTATGTATGATTATATATTTATATGTACCTAATAAATCTTTGCGTTAATAAAAAAGAGAGATGAATGAGATTTGCATACTACATATGACATCGACATCATCTTCGAGATGACAAGATAAATTATTTACTTCAGGAATAATGTCACATTTGCCTAAAACCTCGATTGTTAACAAGCCGTACGAGCTATTTATATGGTGCAGATATTTATACGCAATAACTGTTAATTTAGATTGTCGTATGGTGCAATGGCCTGGCATACTTGTCATGGCTAAATGTCCCTTCCCAACCTCACATGGTGCAGAGATTTGAAACGCAAACTTGACAAGTGCATCGGGTGCATGTCATAAGGTTGAACTGTTCAATATTGAGTAATTTTAGTATGTTATGCTTCAATGTAGATTATGAAGAATGGTTTGAACCAATTCATTTTCAGTGCGCAGATAGAATTGCAACATAACATTTCTTTTAGCTCGGCTCGTAAATTTCCAGGAGAAAAGATTACTCTGGAATGAATGGGTACAATTTGTACAAACTGCAATAAATCTGTGGTTATTGATGAAGCCAATCTTTGTTTAATTTTGTGTTTCAATCCGTTGTTGAATATGACTCATTCGTACTTATCGCATTTTATATTCGAATTTCGAATGTTATTTTATTAATTTATACTTACGCAGTGTTTTAATTGTGTAGCAAGAAATTGATTGAAGTAAATACGACTGGAAAATTATACTTTTATTATATGTACATATGTAGTGTATGTTATATTTTTAAACAATTCATTACGCGGTACAGTAATTTATGTATATATATTTGTGCACATTAAATTCTTAATTTAACTTAACTTCATAATACTTGACCAATCAGCTCAATGATATACAAAACTTGATTTTACGTGTAATGCGTGTAAGGTTGAGATTCTTTGCCCTTTGAGTTAAGGAGATTTATTGAGTTTGTATTGCTAATGTCAAACCTTAAATGTTCATTGATTTCTGCTGACGTAAGCATTGTAAAACATTTAAAACCTCCCAGTGAATGGAGGTTGTTTACCTTCCTAAAATACTCTTAAATATGATAAATACAATGTTCTGGGATGGATGTCTTAAATTGTTTACAGGTCATGTGTATAGTACTTTGTGAGCTGTAGCCGTCGTTTTTCCTTACTTCATTATTCATTAGCACCAACAGAATTATGTATATGTATAACCTAAATTTGGATTTGATTCGACATTTTGTACAGATGTTCGACTAATATATTTTTACATGATTTGAGTTGAAATCGGTGTTTGATATATTTCAGAATATAAATTAAATTTATTAAAATTAATGAGAGTTCAAAAAATCCACTAATTTAGGTATTATCAGCTTAAGATTGCCAGTATCACCAAATGCAACTTATAGCTGGAAAGTGAGCAATGCTGATGTCAGGTTATCCATCAACGTATTGAAGAATACAAAGGAACTGTTCCGCTTCACTGTGGAGTTCTCACCACTACTGAACTGTATGGTTCTGCTTGCTTTCACCATCCTTTTAAAACATTCCCTGTTTTTCATACCTTTACATTGATTTGACAAATGCAACAATTTCTGTAAGAAAACTGACGACGCTTCAGTGATCCTATAGACAGTTGTGAGCAACAAAGGAATCCAAATGATTAGGATGAGAGCACCAACAAAGAACATCATGTTGAGTAAAGGAGAAACGTGACCCCACCCGTTGATTGCCATCCACAAGAGAAGGATGGTGGTTGTGTGACCACTGAACATTAGCATTGTAATTGATCGGTTTGTGAAAGGTGCAATGCAACTGTGACAATATTGCAATTTATGATACAGAGTCATTAGCCTTTCTACACTGGAATTTGAATCCACTGAAAGAAGATGTAGGTAACTAAAGTATGCCTGGAATGTTATTAAACAGTATAAATACAAATAGTTAAAAACTCGACAAAGGGAAAACGCAAAAATAATTGCAGCGACAGCTCGAATAATAACAAAAGCAATTCCATTTTTCATGATTTCGTTCAAAACAAAGCCAAATGGATCTAAATTGAAGTGAATACAAAAAAGTGGAACGGTAAAACAAATTGCAATGCAGAGTTGAATTGAAGAAATGACTCCTATATTAAGAAGATGAGTCAATTTTGCCCTTTCCTCTTCAAATTTCCTCCACTGACGACGATATTCTGGTAAAGTGATAAAAATGATAAAAATCAGAATACCCTATGTTAAAATGTGTGCCAATTTAACATACCTTTAATTAGTTTAAGTTCCATATCCAGTAGTTCGTTGAGTCCATAAACCATTTCATCGGGTGAACTGATTATTTTCTGCAAAATGCCGATCACTGTAGCCGAGGATGACATGGACAGTAACGAGACAAATCTTTTGATTAGTGTAACCCGGTCGTCCCCAAAGAAAAGGCAATAAATTGGGCAGACATTTCCGACCACAATGAGGCCAAAAAATTGTAAGCAAATGCAGAAAATATTTGAGTATTTCTCATTTCGTAGTTTAAATCGGACTCTTTCACTGTCCCATTCTACTGGCGATGTCCCGAAGAATCTTACGTAACCATTGTAGTGCAAAACTATTGCTTTTTGCGCGTATACGAATAATGCTATATCATGATGTGAATTTTTGTTGTTTGGAAACATTTTTTCTTTAAATTCAGAAACAAACTATCTTCTCTTATTTTATTTGTTGTTTGAATTTTTTGTACTGTATCTGTATGCTTGATATAACCTGCAAATTCGACTGATGATAAACAAATAAGTGACCTCGATAATCTCCCCAATCCGTCAACGGAAAATGCGCATCGCGCCTTAAAAACATATTTTGTAAAAGTAAACAAAGCAATCGTAAAAGAATTTTCAACAACAAAAATAGTTGATTAAAAATTTGTAGACACGTGTAAAAATCAAGGCTAAAAATTATAAAACACTATCATAAATTGTGCTACAACAAAAACAGTAAGTCAGTAAACAGCGATTTTTAATTAAGAAAATGGTCGCATTCGCAATAATTCGCATTGAAGTGTTGAATATTTAAATTTCAGTTTAAGTTTTAAACATGCTGAATTTTAAAAAAAACATACAATTTTACAATGTAAGCTTAGACATTTGCATAATATAAATACATAGATTGGAAGATTGAAGAAGTGGAAGATTGGATGTATCTGTTCCTCCTATAATTGATAAATAAATATTTAAACCTTTGCTTTATGTACATTTTAGTTCTACGCCTTTGAACTAGCGTGAGTTTTTTGTTATGAAGTGTGTAGGTGCATATAGGAAAATAATTCTATGTCAGCATCTCGTTTAAAACATTTTGCTTTTCTTAGTTTATAGGTAATTTATAGGCGATGTAAATACAATATAATAAAATAATATAAAAAGTATTTAGATATGCACATCTTCCAAAAACTACTTTTATATCTCTAACTTCATTACTCCTTAACGAATGAAATAAGCAATAAGTACTTGCAAGAAACAGTGCAATTTAGGGCATTCGTTTGGAATCTTTTGCAGTTGGAATATTTTTGTAAATTGTTCTAGGTTTTTTATTTATACTATACTTGTCATTCATCATTACTTAAAACTGTTTTCGTAGTTGTATTACGAGGAAAATATACAAAACGATGTAGAAATTGAGTTTAATTTGGTAAGTGATACTTAATGAAACATGAAACGTTTCATTTGTTTGGTATTACATTATAACATTAACTAATTTCATGTTACACACCGCGTTACACAAGACACATTTTTTTAAAAACAAAGACAATTCTGAGTTTCGTAGTACAAAAGGGCTAGAAAACAGTTTTGTAATTAAGTTAATACATATGTAGCATACCCAAATGCTTACTCACATCTAACGTTATCCGATATTACTTTGCACTCAAAAATTGCCTTAACATCCACGTTAGTTTTCAATTTTCATACAACTATTTTCTACTCCACGTGTTATGAAAAACAGTTTCTAATAAAAGGCAGAGCCTATATGTATGTATTGAATATTTATTATTTAAATTCCGAATTAAAACATTGTAAGAAAGGAGTTGTATTGATAATGTCAAGTTAAACTTTGAATGTTCATTGACTTTTCCGGAAGTAAAGCTTTTCCTTACTTCGTTATTCATTAGCGCCAATATATTAATCCCAATATTATATACCCTGAATTTAAATTTGATTCGACCTTTTTGTACAGAATTAGGTGTTTCAAAAACTATAAATTGTCTTGGGACAGGAGCAGTGAATTTAATGGGGGAAAATGCATTAAGTCAGATGTTTTCAATTTTATACTTCTGCTTGCTTTCACCATTCTTTTAAAACATTCCCTATTTTCCTACTTTTACATTGATTTGCCAAATATGTAACAATTTCTGTCCAAATGAGTAGGTTGAGAGAACAAACAAAGAACATCATGATAAAAGGAAAAGTGTGACTACTCCATCCATTCATTTTCATTCATAGAAGGATGTTGAGAGTTTTTGAATGACACCACTCTGTCACTTTAAAACTCGAGGGAGAGCAATTCGCTATTTACAGAAAATACCAAGGTATTACTTGCTATAGCTGAAATGTAAGAATGGCCGATGTAAGATTGTCCAGCACAGTATTAAAATATATAATTGGAGAATTACGATTGATCAAAAACCAGTCACCACTCTTAAACTGAATAAATCTCTGTGCTTTCACGAATATAACCCTTTTGTTTTAATGATACTCTTCTGTGTTGTCATATTTAGCGTTTTACGGCTCAGGTATATGGATGTCATCGTAAGTTTAATAATTGTTGTGAGCAGTGATGGAATCCAAACTATAATAATCACCGCCCCAATGAAGAAGAGGAAATTCATGAATGGTGGAATACGATTCCATGCCCTGATATTCATCAAAAGAATTGTAATGCAGGTTGTGTGGCCAATAAACATAAGCATTTCAGTTATTCTACTGCCGAAATCCGGTTATGATAATATTGTAATTTTTGATACAGTGCTATACGAACGGTGAGATTTGTCGGGATAATGCAGGTGATGAGATATAAGTAACCAAAGTAAGCTTGAAAAGTTACCAAGCAGTAAATATATAAATAGCAGTAAAGACGACAAACGCAATGAACAAACAAAAATGTGGCAATGCATCTTATGACTACAGAAGCAATTCCTTCTGGCATGAACTCCGCTAAAATAAAATACGGTGGATCAAGTTTAAAATAAACTCCCGGAAATGGTGCTGTCAAAGTGGTAAGAATGCAGGATCGCAAGGCCCAAATCACTCCGTTGCCCAGATACAGAATTAAAAATTTCCGGTTCTGCTCAAATTTTTTCCATTGACGTGAGTAATCTAGAAAGAAAAAGCATTTAAAAAACTCTACCAGTGTAAAAAAATATTCGTAGAACTAGCAAATTACTTTCAACCAGTTCCTGCTGCCCATCCAATAAAGCATTGATTCCACATACCATGTCACCTGGGGAAGTAATAATTTTATGTAAAACGCCCGCTACTCCGATTGAAGATGATAGTATCATTAAAGCAATGAATTTGTTAATTAATCCAATTTGATTTCCCCAAGAGCCAAACAATAGATGGGAGAGAAGATTCCGTATAACATGATTCCATAGAATTGTGCAATAAACCAATATGCAGTAGACGCTTTCTCCTTGTGAAGCTTCAATCTTAATTCTGCCCAATCCCACTCAACTGGAGATATCCCACAGAATTTCACAAAAGCACTGTAATGTAAGGCTATGGCTTTGCGGTCATATCGAAGTACTTCAATATTGCCGTCAGTCGGCAACATTTCTAGGCTAAAGCAAAAATCTAAAGTATCCTTTAATCTACCATTCGGAATAAGCTGATTATTAGCTTGGCAGGCAGTCAAAAACTAATGATTATAATTATAAAAATAGTTTCGCTTTACATGTAAAACATAGACATATGTAAATTGTGGAAGAGCAAAAATGCATCCACATTGAAAAAATAAAATAGGATGTGTGAAGTTGAGTTAAACTTTAATGAGTTTGAATTGAAGAAACATATCCAAATGAGTATGGACGACGCGATTTACCTTTAATAAAGATATTTAATGTATGATGTTTATGGACACCTAACTCTGTGCATTTGCATTTGCAAACTCTTTTAAATGATCACGCTGCAGGCATGAGAAACTGAAAAAGGACTGACTGACATAAAATATTTAATAAGGTTTAACTCACTATATGTATATCTATTTCAATGCAACCCCGAAGCTTGAAATTTTGATCATTAAAAAATAAAATTATGTATGGGCAAAGATTGTGGACAATTGTGCCAGTTTTATAAGTCATACCTTTGTGTTGGATTGCAACAACTTTTGAAAGCCAATTCCTTTTAATTAAGTATAAGTTTTAATGTGCAGCAAATCGTAATCCAAAATAAAGTATTTGATTATGAAACCGCTTCGGATTCAAAAACAAAAACAACCGGAGTTGTTGTTTTCCGGATATTTTTGACAAGAAGAATTGTCGTTGAAACTCCAATTAAGAAGAATTGTTTTGGCAATATTTGAAATTTGAGTTGAGGTACTACATAATGCAATGCATTTAATAATATTTTAAGTCAATAACAGGCTCTACTTCAGAATCAGCAATTGAATATTGTTAGATCGGATCTTTGTCCGTATCCCATATTGGTGTTGATGACTGATGTGAGGTTTGAATTATAATCACCCCGTATGTAAGAATTACGCTGAACATCTAAAATCAAAATGTAAAAAATAGCATTCGTTATTAATCATTTTAAAATGCGACATGGACAAACAACTAAAACTTAAACGTACCGTCCCTAGAAGATCGTATGTAACTTTGAAAAATTTGCACCCTACTCCCACTGAATCTAATAAATTATCATTTATTAAAGTCGATATCTTCATTCTTGTCTCCATTGAAATATCATTCCTATTCCAACTCATTTGGAGATTGGTTCCCCATCTTTGAACGGCTTCTCGAACCTAATTTTTAAAAGAGAGCATTATGCATGATTTAATAAAAAAAATATAGAATTTAACCTTGATTTAACCACTCAAAAAAGAAAATAGCACCGATTTATGGAATTCAGCAAGGCAAATCCACATAACCAGCCCGAGACATAAGTAGGCAACCATATTTATTTTGATGTCACCTTTCACAAGTTCCGGGATTTCAGCGAAAAACGTGACAAATATTAAGTAGTACATTAAAATGTGGTACCCAAAGACACGATCTATTTCCGACGTTAGTTGCTTAAGTTTTATATAATCGTTTATCACAAAGGGAATATCCCCCGTGCTGTTGGTCTGCAAAATATTTCGCACAAATGTATTCCCAGTTTGTCTTATCATAAGTCCAACTCCGACTGAAAGTATGCAGCTTAAATAAAACCCAATTGTAACTGAATGAATGTTTAGGGCGTCAAGAAGTAATCTTTGTCCGTTGGAAATTATCTCATTCGTTACTGTCGTTCGCGTTCACAGTAAAATCTGCATTGTTAAAATTTAGAGGTAGAGAAACCATAGCTTCGTGATGGACACTCGCGCCGGATATGTAACAGAAGATCAGTATGAGAAAACTGATACATTTTACTTTCCATTTCTGAAAACTTCCATCTTTCCTGTGAATGCAATTGGTTAATTTTATAACATTTACAATGTCCTGTTGATAGAACCAAAATGTACGCGTGAAGAGAACGATTATCAAGATGGAAATGGTCGTGATAATGAAACTCAATATAGAAATAAAGTCACGAGAAACACCATTCGATAGTAAAGATGAAGAGTATACAAAGATGGTGTAGGAGTAAAGTAAAATGCAGAAAAGCTGCAGAAAATAGTAATCACAAAATCTCAGAATTTTCTAAATTGTAGAAGACGGCTATTATAAGAATAACCAGAATTAATTGCTTTAATTTACCTGTCGTACAATGCCAACCTTCCTAATTTTGTGTTCTTGTGTGGAGACATCGAACTCCACATTGAATGGTACGTATCCAATTAGTGACCCCACATTGAGAGTTGTCACCAGATAATTTACATAGTTTTCCGAAACTTCCACCGAATTCCGTCTTCGTGTTTTCTCCATTTTAATTTCTGTCTCAAAATATATTGAATGGAATCCCAAGCGAGGTAATTCTGTCAAGTAAATCGCGCCCACAAAATAAGCCATTTCATTTGGCAAATTATACATCCACTTTACTTAATTAAGTTTATATGAAAAATACATTTAGAAAATGTCAATTTCATTATGATGAGTATTATAGAACGATGACTATAAAAATTATTGATTTGCAGAGTGCAGTGAGGCAACAGGCAACCCACAAACCCATAACAATTATCGTAATAAGTTTGTAGCTAGTTTCCACTTCCACTTCCAGGCCACTTATTACATGAAGCTTCATGTATGTATGAATTTACAAAGCAACAAAGTACTTGTGGAGTATGAATATGAAGCGAGTCATCAACAGGGAAGAGAGATTCTTGATTTCAAACATATTTTTAACCTGCTATAGAGCAACAGCTTCCGTTTCAGTGCCGCGGAGAGTTCACATGAATATTATATGTACAAAGTACAAGCAGCTGAACAGAGCCACGAGAGTAGTAGAAGGAAGTGAATATCTGCATTAGTTATTAGTGAACTTAGAATTTTTCTTTCCTGATTTGTAAATTGTAATTGTAATATTGTGTTTGTGTTTGTAAAATAAAATACGGCATTTTTATATATCTTTTAAATATTTTGGCGAATTACAAATTGCGATAGGAATAAATGGATACGTCAAGAATTGTGACATGTCTCGCGGATCTTGAAGAAGCGGCCGAAGATATTTTGACAGATCGTCAGACCATTATTGACCTGGACAGAACGAGACATGGAAATCGGGAAGCATTGCGTCACCTCAAGAAAGAGGGCGACAAGAAATCGTGGATTGTAATGGGAAATTCATTTTTCAAGTTGGAGACTGGCTCTGTCGAGGAGATTTTAAACAAAGGTGATTTTAATTGATTTTCTTTCATTACAATATTGATTTTCTTGGAATCTATTTCCATAAAAGATTAATTTTGTAATTATTGTTGCATTGTAAAAAGTCCTCTAAACTTTTTCTTTAGATCAAAACAGGCTGGATAAGGAAATTAATGAGCTACGTGACAATCTGAAAAAGAAAATGGACAGAATTAAGGATTTGGAAGGGAAACCAGCGTTGCAAGGATTTGATTTAAAGCCACTGAACCGTGACGAAATGTCAGCCATTTACAAGACAATGGGAAAGTAAAGTATGCGCGCAATGAATTACATATTTAAACTAATAAGTCTCAGTCTGGCCTAGTCTGGCCCATCAAGCCGTCATGTGCCTTTCTCCACGTCAATAATGTTGTCAGAAAATCAAAGGCCGGTGAACTCAAAGGCAAGGAAATTATAAGCACTGTGCTTATATTAATCGTTCCTCCAGTGCCTTCTAAAAGCGCACCGTTTGGACCACAATATATTTTTCTAGTGTTAAAGGTCTTCTTCATAAAAGCTTTTCAGTTTAACTTTTAATTGACGGTTTGCAAATCAGGTGGAACAGATGGCGTGTTATGTATCTTTTATAAACAGCCAAAGAAAATTCAGAAGTACTTCATTCGGGCAATTTCTAGTTTATTTTTCCTTTGGTTTTATTCCTCGGGACAATAACTACAAATAAATAAATAAATAAATAAATAAATAAGCCATGTTCTTCCTACTTGTCCTAAACATTATTTTTTGTTTTCACTTTTTAACATTAATCCATTTCATTCGTTAGTCGATGATTGAGCGCCGATGTGATACTGTTTTCGTCATCTCCCATTTTAACTGGTCTAACAAGAAATCGGTCTGCAATGTTCAATTTCTGGAAACCTGCCACTGCACAGGCTCTAATGTTATATAGCTGTTGGTACAGATCCATATCCCCGAATATCAATCCATAGTTGGTCACACCGGGTTCCTCCCTTTCGAAAATAACGATTCATATTATTTCGCTTTAATAAACCAGCATTATAATTTTGTTTTGTTTTGCTAAGTGAAGATGATTTCATACCACCAGTTTCGGAAAGGCTCGGTCCAGTCATTTCTAAAGTTGAAGAAATACTCCGCTAGCCAAATGGTTTTCGAATTTGCTGTTGTGTAACACTGCGCCGCAGTAATTTGGAACATATACCAGAGTCCTTCCAGAACTATATCAAGAACGGGGGCGCTGTCTGCTTTCTCCGCTACAATCACCACATCCTGGATTTCCTCTTCTTCTCCTTTGACTTTCACAACATATTTCGAGACCAGACCGCCCAAACCTCGGAGTCCGATCATTGACTCCGTCTGATTCTCCAAACATTTCCGATAATTTTGCTGCTT
>VYYJ01001774.1:0-27195 GCA_021029165.1 Cyphoderus albinus
GTTTGCTTAATAATTTTTGTAAGGCACTCTTAATAAACGATAGATTAAAGCATTGGCTTGACATATTTAAAGTTCAAGGAAATAACAAGGCCAGTTTACGCTACAACAAAAAACATAATAGTTTTAGGTTAGCAAAATGCAAAACAGAACGCTATCGTAGGTCTAAAATTCCAAGTTTATTAAGGTTGTTACGTGGGTAATGTAACTAGATAATTGTAATAATACGAAATAATCGCTTGACAGAAAACAAGCAAACCCTCTTTTTTCTTACTACCTAATGCGCCTCCTATGGCAGCCAGGGCCCCTTTCCTTTTTATGATAGCTTTAAGTTGTTTTTGTACATATTTCAAAATTTGTATTCAACGTATTTTCTTCAGCCGTGATAACGTGTAACGCGGTTGTGCTTATATGTAATTTGGATTTTAATAAATAATAATAATAATAATGTACATATAGTCTGTAAAATATTATTTCACATGTTCCGCAAGAAAAACATGCGACAATTTTTATATACTTCAAAAACGAATTTTTTGCATTACTTGATTCCATTCTTTGCATATATATTTGTTTGCGATTGATATGTATATGTCATTGTTTTCTTTCGTGTAAAGACAGCACTGAAAATGCATTAGCCACTGAGTTGTACATTAACACAGTGGCAAACTGATACAACCGAGGTTTTATGTTTCTTTTAAACATAAATTGGAAAATTAAAAGAAAATCAAATATCCAATTATGCCAAAGTAACTGATCAAGTATTTACTAAATGACAAGTTTATAATAGAGCAACCCTAAACATAACAAAATTGGTGAAAGGGGAGAAGGCAGCTACACAAAGAAATTTAAAAAAACGGACAAGTAATGTACCATTTCTTCATTGCCCATATCGTCACTATACTTTCTACGTGTACAATTACGAGTTTTGTAATTGTTTTTTTTGTAGTATAGCTCAATAGTCAAATTATTCAAATATCCTTTCTCCCATGGTACGTTTGAAATATAACTCAAACACCAAATCTGACACGCCATTATTTTATTTTTGCCTTTATGTTGGGAAACTTAAATCAAATTACCAGAAGAGACTTACCATTGCGTCCATTCTGAAACTTGTTTAAAACTGCTTGTCCATTTCTTATCGAGTTAGTCAAGTTATAATAGAACCTCGGGCCCAATATTTAAATATGCCAATAAAAATCGTACTCAAAGTCATAATGTGGCTCGTCCGTGTGTTGCAACTCTAAGCATAGTCGCCCCAATTTAAGGAACAATTGCATCTATAGTCTGCATATTGAGAAGTGTGAATATTTAAAATTAAATTGGTACAGAGTAAAAATTAAACTATATGCATTAAGTATATATTAATTATTTAAATTAGATTGGTTGTTCTGGATCAATATATTTATGGTATGCTAATGTACAATGTAAACAGTTAATTGAATTTTGAAATTAATGCAACAACTACTCTCAAATACGCGGACCCAGTGTCAGGAAAATGTAAGCTAATAAATTGAATTATGTTTCCATTAGAAATTACAGCAGGGAACTATTCAATGGAAATTCTCTGAAACCGTTCTTAATATAGAAGAGAATAAACGGGCTTAGCTTTGACGCAAATTTGCAACGCCAGAATTGCTGAGTCATCCTTAAATTTCTCGCCTTACGCCATGCGTTGTCTGCCCATTCAAAACGCAGCGTGAAAAATCCGTCCTATTGATACCAACACGAATGTTTTCTACTCAGAAATTAGACATCATGGTGAAACGCGATATCTTCATCTCATGGGTTAGGACATCTCCGGCGTAAAGCACAAGTCCTATTTAAACAAAAATACAAAATGAAACAAAATTTTCCATACTCCAGAAGCCGTCAAAGCTTGAATGATAATAATACTGCCTTACCATAAATCTCGCTGAGTCTTTCCATTGCTGTTGGTAGAATTGTGAACTACGAACATATCCAGCCTTCTTGTAATGCGTCTTTACTGTTTAAAATAAAAATATATAATTTTCGATATTCTGCATTTCTGACTCAGTTCTTGGACATGGTTTATACTATAAACTAACAACTGTATATTGTGTAAGATATTTAAAGTTTAAGTGTACATACTCATAGTTAGCTGAAAAGTACATCTCAAGCAAATGTCACCTTTGTAGACGGCTGAAGAGAACTGACGCTCTTTGGAAACCTGTGTAAATTTAAATTTGATAATATGATGAACACCAAATACCATACATCGTGTCACTACCAAATGCAGTTCTGGTTTACTTACCTTTAAATATACTACCGTAGCGATCACATTGCAACCAACGGAGATGCCCAGTACACAGAACAGCAAAACGACGAGAGAAGTTGAATTGTTATGCAGGCAGAGTACTGAAACACACACAATTTCACATTGATTTGAAATTATACTGTACTTGTTAGCTCATTCAAGATACACGAGGTCTCTCAACAAGTTACCCTAAACTCTCTTATATAAATTGGCGACATAAAAACTCTGTTCGAGCAATCATAAAATTTAATGGTCTATTTCCTCTGAGAGCTACGATTGTACCTAATCTTATCATCATAGCTACATAAAGAACTTTGCTTTACAGCTATTCTCCAGCACTTCGCCACTTGTGAAAAAAATGTAACTAACAGTAGAAAAGAGGCAAAACGTTTCGTTTACACTATACGTTTCGTGTATACTCTATGCTGTAATAAACTAGGCTAGCAGCATACCACGTCGACACAATTATAATTTTCTGTACTTACGAAGTTGAATGTTATTCATACAAAACTACTGTACATGATTACAAAATGGAGTCATGAATGTGGAAAGCATTGGAGGGACCATGCTGTTAGTTAGTTTCAAGTAGCTTCGCAACACCGGCTTGGAGCCACAGCCACAAATTAGAAAATGTACCAAAGTGCCTCAAACAATGCAATATTGGTATGATAATAATAGAAAATACAAGCGAGATGGAAAATGTAGCTGAAAACTAAACCAAGTTTTGATATTTAAATAATGTTAATATTTTACTAACCTTTGCTCCGGCTTCCATCGAGGATTGTCTACCCATTGGAAAGGACGCAGTTCAGAATTTTATGATGACGAATTCTTCAAGTTTTGCTTCATGATTCACTTTTCATTTCTAGGACATTTTAGTCACATTAAAAAGATATTTAGGAAAGTTATCGGAGAATTAAGGAATGTACAAGGATAATTTTAAATTCACAAATGAAGTCTGTCAGGTTATTTTAGCTCAATAAACGTTTCTTTTTTGTTTAATTTTGATTATATTTTTAAAATTCAAATTGAGTAAAAATTGAAACTATTGATAAAATTGAAAATTAGTCCTGAAATTTTTTGATTGGTATTTTCTTTTATTTTGCACTTCTGACGAATTTATGAAATACTGAAGTGTTTGAAATGATCCAGCAATTTCTGTGAACATTTTATTCCTTGTTCACCAGCCTGCGTCTTCTGAAAAAGTGGCACTCCTCACACAACCAGAGGCACCATCAAATTCAACCAGTACTAAAAGAAGCTGCGCTATATATTCAAACACAAGCTTAAAGCTTGCTAACCTCCACTACTCCACTTACTATCTTTAGTTCTCGTCGTATATTGTGCCTCGCATTACCTATTTACTGTACACTATCTCACAACCGCTTGTCTGTAAGTACGCTAACTATACGAGAAGGCAAGTAGCAACTTTCCTTCGCTTTACTTACTTGCAATCGCTGTTGCTCGCTTTTCTCTCATTTCTCTCTCAACAGTTATACAATTTCAGCACTGATGAGGCAAAAATGACGATGCTCTATTTTTCTCCCTTTTCTCTCTCATTCATAACTCTCCACGTCTCCACAACAACGGTCCTCGCCTCCCCTGGCACAAGGAGAACGATGCAGAGAAGTAAGTGCCTCTTAATATATTTAGCAGGTCTGCTGAATTATGCGCCACCAAGTAAATATAATACGTAGAAAATACTTCTACATACACATGAACCAACATTCTGTCTATCTTATTCTTGCCGATGCATCAACAAGTGAAGCTGTAGGGAAAGAGGGTTATTCAGCAAATAATAGTATGCAACGGGTGATGCGAATATAAAAAGGAAGTTTGAAATACTGTAGCTTTCTACTGTTCTTTCAAATCAAATGAACTACAAATACCTAACAAAGCACACTCCACGTCAACGTTAATTATTAAACCATTTACTGATGTGGAGTGTTTGTTTCCTACTTTCAGTAGATTCATTACTCAGATAATCTGAGTCAGATTTATTTCCTGTGTTATATAAGAAATCAATATAATACAGTATTACACCAAATGCCAAAGAAAACTTTTTCTATGTCAATGTTGTATTGAAAAACGGTATGCAACTCACTTTAGTGCGCAATGGAAAACTGTTTACTGATATTTAAGCATCTACTAACAGTCACGTATTCACGTATTATCGACAATATTGCTAATGATCACTATTATTTTCTAACCAAATAATGTTTGTGTTCAGGTTCAAAATATGGAAAACCCAATGTTTTAGTCTGCGGTATTATAATTTCTTTTTTTAAATGTTAACATAATAATATTAATTATAACCATTTCTCAAATTACTAACTCTTACTAACTAAATAAATATTATGTTATATTGAATCATTATTGTGCATGATGATTACGACAGAAAGCTGAAAACAATATTTATTTTTGAAATTCAAAAAAAGCAGTTAAATAAAGCACCATAGGAATGTTTTCTACATTTAGTAGGAACATGGAGCCGTAGCAAAAACGGTTATTGAAGTTAGATACAAAAGTTACAAAACAACACGCCAAACCAAATGACAGGCAGTGATGAAACAAAGGAATGTTTTTGTACCAGCAGATAGGAAAGCTTTCCTTTATTATTTTTTGCAAAAGGGTACAAGCAGAAACACAGAAATGTACCATGGTCATGAGATTAACGGTTTGCACATTCATAAAAGCAACTCTCTCTCATGCAGTAGCTCCAAAGAACAGCAAAATTTCGCAAAATATAAGCCCAGTATTTTTTAAAGGGGAGTTTTAAACGCAATCGCTACGTGCTTCTGTTCAGATTTCTCCCAACGCATTACATAATGAGACGTGTCATTTTGACTACCACCTACATCATCGTCATCATCTACAACACGGTTCAAATGAAGATCGCCCGAGGCTTTTTATCCCCTTTCTTCTCGATATAAAAATTTTCATTTGTCATTACTTCGCCCTTCGCCATATCAGATACTCGTGTTTTGGTACAGAGAAACTGCTTCAGAATACCTTTACAACACACTTAAAGGGAACTTCAATTTTTTGAAAGTGATCAACTAAACAAAAAAGTGCATTTGATATCTATACATTAAATAGTAATAATCATGTGTTAGAAATCACAAATTAGTGAGTCAATTAAATATTTCTTGGCACAATCAAAAACTAAATTTTCCTAGTGTCACCTCAAACAGTAGTTTTTCTTGAAATAATACCTAAGAAAAGAAGAAAGTCAACCACCTCCTCAACCATCGTCCATCACTATCGAGCAGCTAAAATAACAGGTAATTATCAATAACACCGTATTAAATTATTATTAACTAACTTATAAAATACGACCAATTAAAATCTGTCTGTTTCTCTGTCAACTAATAACACGAAGAGTTTTCAGTATGTATGTATGTACAGTATAATTGTTCTCAAAGCGTTATCTATTTTCTTCCTTTTTTGATTGTCGAAATATTATTATAATTTAATGAAAATATACAAATCATTATTATCATAATGGCACAATCATTGCTCTTGCGATAGAAAAGATGGCGAGAAAAAGAAAACAGTTAAAAAATTCAACTGAAGTTTAAAGTCAAATTTTATGCTTACCATAAAATACATATGAACATATTTATTACATCTTATTGAGTGTCAACTTAAAATAATTTACATACGACATACAGATAAAGGTTAAACTTTATGAGTTATACAATTACATTACTTATATACACATTTTTGTTACAGAAATGGAATTTTGCAATTAATATTTTCAAACGTCCGAATTTCAATTAAAAAATTACCCTTTTAATAAATGTGATCAATTTGCTATTTAATAAATTTCAAAAATGGATTGAATTCAATTTATATGCGAACAATTTTAGCACAAGGCAGCTATTTTTTACAATCCAAAATGTAATTGTTTTTTGTTTAATGGCGTACCTCCACATCGGTTGAAGCTCAAACGGTGCATATAACAAAGAAAAGCCCCTAACGGCTGTTGTTGTTTTTAGTTGGAGCTTTGATAATTTTACGATGTCGTAAAAGGTTAAAAGTGCCGTGCACGATATTTTCAATAATGATTGTACACTAGAAGTTTTATAATAGTTTGTGGATTTTTGTTTCAGCTGGCATCAGCAAATTAAATTCACACTAAATGGAGTTGGACCGTTGAACTATTTTGGAGTGCTGCCCACCTACATCTGGTGATTCCAGGCCTTTAATAAGCTGTAAAAATGATAGATTGGACTGGTGGCATCATTTTGGCGTAAATTTTATGACTTGCGATTTTTGTTACCTTTCTATTTTTTTCTGGACACTTTAATGAACGACGGCAAAAATGCGAAGGTGTAGACGATTTCGTATTAAAGTGGTTTACTTTCATGAGAAACATTATCAAATTTATTATATCAAGAAAGTAAAACGAACCAAATTATTTCTTTCGACGAATTCAACTCACGCACGTTAAACCGTAACATTTTTATACTATTGAAATGAGCACAGAGATGTTTGAATGATCTGAGCGAATTGTCTAGTTTGCAATGATTTAATAAAAAATTCTAAATATGATATTGGTTTTCCATGAAATTAGTTGGGAAGCACTTCCCAAAATATTCTGGTTTACGCAGCCCTGGCTGATTAATATCTTACTACTAGAAACTGTATATTTACAGATACATTCTAACAAGACATTGGTAAAATAGACTGCACCAATTGGCATACCTAATATATAATATAAATAGTGTTATTCGTCCTCTATCAAATTTAATCTTTTTAAAAACAGAAAGGCTCGGAGATATTTTCCAAGAAATGAAAAAACTGTTGGCAACTGTCTGTTGCCTCCTATTATCGACTAGAATCGACTAACTATGTGAAAAACTTCTTATTTAAAAAAATAATTGAATGTATGAGTCATGTGTCTTTTTTTATTGTTTCTCTCTTAAATTTAAGTTTTCTTTGTAAATTAGAGAAAATCTTATTATTTGTATGACTTTAATTGCTGTTTCAATAATTTCGAGGCGGATCAAAATTCAGTTTACTTTCTATAAATTATCAGTTTGATTCCAATTATTCTATACTAAATTATTGGTTTGTTTATTTCACTCGTAATATGTTACAAAATATCGCCCATAGCATTGTCAAATATTTATTTAATTGGGTAAAATAAAAATTTATTTGCAATTTAATTATTTAGTCGGTGTCGTGATAAGGAAGAGCATTTTTTTGTTTTTCTATAACATTAATCTATTTCAACCATCCCACAATAACCAACTAATAATGCAGAAACAAGGACAACTTCAAAATTTAAAATGGCACTGCGAATTTTAAGTTTTTCAATAAGATATCATGTGACTGAGTTTGAACGAAGAATTGAATTTTTTAGTTTGATATTTTGTTTTTCGTTGAGCAATTCTCTACCCTACTACATCAGATATTAATTGAATGCATGTTAACTTTAATACCAAGGTCTTGGAAGTGTTTTAATGTTTTATTTTCTTGTTTCCTTTATTACGTAACGTAATTTACAACTCAACCAAGAAAAAGAAGTACCAATGCAAATGAATGTGGACTTTTTGCTAACTTTCCACTCGTCGAGAGTTTTGAAATTGTTGCTGGTTTTTATCTTGCTACTTGCTAACTTTTCCCACATTGTAATAAAAAGAACTAAGGTTCAATTGACCCATTTGTATTTTCGTATTGCCGCATCTGTCCGTATATAACCTACATAGGTTTTAGGAGACAGATCCAACTAGTTTGGTATTGCGACTACTTCGTAGTTTGTCTTTATCGCTGTGCGAGAAGCCAGGAGTCAGCATTGACGTCATCCGAAGCTTAATAAAAAGTTAAAGCCAAAGGGTGTGTACATAAAAGCATCGTAGGACTAGAACATGATAGGTTGAACACGATTATATTAGTAAGCGATGAAATGTTTTACAGTAAAATATACACAACAATTCAAAATGTCTTTCTCAATTACAAGTAGAAAGGTCCATGCATGCAAGTGTGAGGCTTGTATTGTGAAGAACGTGACCTTCAGAGAGTGATGTAAGTTAACTGAAAACACTTTAAATAAAATACAGTTTTCAAAGCATAGCCATAGATACTGATGAACAAAAGCGACAACAAAATTTGTTTTGTAGTATGAATAAGTGAATGATTGTCTAAGGGTCTCATGGATTTAAAATTAGCCAACTTTCAACAAACTGCGCATCAACTTGTCGCCAAAATTCACACACCAGTCATACTTGTAAATCCAAAAACTAGTTTCAGTGAATTTTTTTGTCAGCTTGTTTTGGACTATTTAACCTGTCTCCAATATCTCTTATACGACTGGTGAAGTTTGGGACCCGGTAACATTATGGCTTCCACATATATAGTTTCGAATTTTGTCTCGTTATAGAAATATGGTTTATGTAAGCGACCATGTATAATTATATAATTTATAGTTTTTGGCGATTTGTTTGCGAAGTCAGAAGCTAAAATAGTAGATCTGCTTCAATTCGACAACATTGTTTAAGGCATATATTGAGAATTCCTGAAAGTTTAATTCGACAATCCACTTTTTGCTTTCCACTTAGCAAATACTAATTCATTCTACCGCATAAAAATGTTTTTTGTACACTTCTTTTCTTTACACATTCAATCTCTCCATTGCGTAAGTACAAGCTTTCTTCAGCTTGATAAGAATAAAGAAAAATTTTCAAAAAGCAGTAAAACCGTCCTCCGCCGCACAAAAAATATATATTTTGTGTTTTTGATTTACGTTTTAATCGACACAGCCCAGTTCATTAGTACGGTAGTAGTAGTAGTCTATACATTTGAATTCCTATTTTTTGTAACACTTCCAATCGCTGGAAATTCCAGCCTGGAATTGTAATTTTTGCACACGTCAAACTTGAATGCTCCCTTTTGTGTCTTTGTGAAATTTTGATCGGAATTTATGTTGATATTGCTCCACCTGTCCGTATTAAACATATGCAGGTATCATCTCAGGTAAAAACAGTCATATACGTAGTATATTTTTTTGAGTAAATATAAATAATTTGTTAGGACAGGAATTACAATTAAAGCCATCCTGATGGTATCTAGGCAAATAGGTCGCATTTTGTCTTTAGTGCTGAGCGAGAAAGCAGGAGTTGGTACTTCGTGACTTTATCCGAAGATTAATAAAAGATTAATTCCAAGAGATGTATAAATAAAAGCCTTGTAGGACTAAAACATGATAGGATGAGAACAATTATGTAGTACGCGATAAAAAATTTAAACCAGTAAATATACATAAAACTTCCAAGATGGATTTCTCAATTACAAGTAGAGAGGTATTGTCTTCAAAGCATTGCAGGCATTCATCAATAATAAAAGCGACAAATGTGGTGCATAAACACCTTTAATATTCGCTTGGAAGAATGAATTATTGAATAATTGTCAAAGAGCATGAAGTCTGGTGTATTTATAATTAGACAGCTTTCGCCAAACTGCGCATTTGGTCATGAACAATTCGCAGCCAATCCTACTTGTAATTCTAAAAACTAAATTTGGTGAACTTTTTATGGCACCATGGTTTCGAAAATTTGACCCTTTACAATGTCTACTAGACATGGTCTAGTAAATATACGACTTGCGAAGTGTGGGACCCGCCAACCTTATTTGTTCCCACTCTTGTACTGTATTAATATTTTATACAATTTCGAATTTTCCCTTGTTATAGATATATAGACCATGTTTTCATTTAATCGGCCATAATTACATAATTAATATAGCTTTAGGTGATTTGTTTTTAAGATAGTTTGGCTGAAAATTCAGAATGCAAAATAGTAGGTATGCTTTAATTTACAAAATCTTTTAAGTCTCTGCAAAGCTCATTCGACATTCGAATTTTTGCTTTCCATTTGGCAAACATCATCTCATTCTACCGCTTAAAAATGCTTCTAAACGAGAAACTTATAGAACCACTTTTCTTGCACATTCGGTCTCTTCATTGTTTAAGTACGAGTTTTCTTGAATTTGACAAGAATAAAAAAGAGTTTTCAATAAGCAGTAAAACCATACTCCGCCGCACAAAGAGCATATATTTTGTGTTTTTGATTTACGTTTTAATCGTCACAGCCCAGTTCATTAGTAACAAGGATGGCGCATCTCGTTCTATTCAAACTGAAGGGGAGATATTCTGCCAGTTTTCATGGGCGTTCTTCATTTTGAACGCAATTTACTTCAATAAATGTCCTCGAACATCCGAGCTTCTGAATCTCTTTATTCGGTTTGAGAGGAGTCATTTGCGAGGTAATTCAGTTTTTATTGATGTCTAAATCAAGGCGTTTAAAATTTAATATATAAAAGCATAATACATTTTGTGGTTTCGTTTAGGAATGAATGTGGAATTGGGAAAATTAGAGAAGATTTTTCTTGAATTGATTCAAACTGTCGGAATACTGACGCCAATCTTTGTTATTCCTGCTAACACTTTGCAACATCTGATGAATCCTTGCTGGCCAGCTTCGTTTGGACGATTTTTATTTACAAGGTGCTACGACGTGAATTCGGAAAATATTACCTTCTTCCAGCTTGAATCTTGGATGATGATTACAAGCTGTGTCATTGCTATTTTCACGGTTTCGATATACACTGGAATGTTGTCCATTTTCCTCTTCGAGTGCATGGAACTATTTTTTCTGCCTTGTTGCTGCATCACATACTACATTCGTCACTACAAAGCCACAGTATTTTCAAGTACGTCCCTAGCCCCGTTAACAACATACAGGGAACTGCAAATTCTAGCCCAATATTATAACATGATTCAACAGGACACAATTATAACATTCATCATATTCTTAGTAAACGTGGCATTCATTGAAAGTCTTTATGCATTAATATCACTTGGATTCGCTATACCTTTACAGTTGATGATTGTGTATGTTGCTGTCTTTCTAAATTCGGCCATTGCAATCATTTACGTCTTTGGGGTGTTTGGAAAATTGTACATATTGTCAAAGGAAACATTAGAAGCAATTCACGGCACAGTCTTTAACAAATCAGGCACATGCTTTGAGAGAAAATGGGCTAGAAGGTATATTTTATCCTGTCAAATTTTGAAAATTAAAATTGGAAGTGTAAATTACGTTGGGAGTTGCACCCCTCTCATAATGCTGGACTTCTGCTTCAATCAACTCGTCACTCTAATAATACTGAGTTGGTCCGACAAAATAATTATATTATTTTATTACATATTACTTAATAATATAATACACACTCAAAAATGTGCATAGTCCCAGCATCACTCTTTACCTAACAATAAGCACAGCCTCCAAAACAAGAAAGTTAATCTCTAGGAAGTCATTAGTGGTAGAATACAGAATACTTATACATACTATTTAGTTAATTGTTTGGTATAACACAATAAATATATAAATCTTAACTAACCAATTATTAGTATCAAACACATAAATACATAGAAGTTTAATAATTATAAAAGTGGTTACATTACTGCGAATTCATTTTTGTGATGGCTCAACTAAATACATTTCTGGCAAGCAAATTTAAATCGACCAAATGTTTTCGAGAAAGCAGTACAACTGTTTTGACAGCTGAATTTGCTTTTTCTACTTGTGCTAATTTATGTATTTGCATTCATACTTCTTTTGATACTTCTCAAACAGATAATGTAATTTAAATGACGTGACTGTAGTCATACTAATGACGAATCGTAAAATTGTAAAAAGGAAAAAAGAAGACACCGACGAGTCAGAGCAGTGCGACCCTAAGAAAGCAAAAACTGCAATGGATACGATACTGAAAAAACTTGACGAAATCAGTGCCCAAAATCAAGTGTTAACAGAAAGTGTGCAGAGAGTGGAAAATAATCTGGGTTCCTGCAAAAAAGAGCTAAAAACCGCAATTCAGAAGCTCCAAAAGGATCTAAATGAACAAAGTAGCCAAAACAAATGTCGTTTTGAAAAGATTGAATCGAAAGTGGACAGTCTTGACAGTAACATTGCCCAGCTCCGAATTGAGCAAGATAAAATGCTGTGTGTAATGTGCAAGATAAACCTCATGATACTCAACCTGCCCGAAGTAGCCAATGAATCTGAAGAATACTTAAAGGAGAATGTGATAAAAGTACTGAATACGGCAACCGGATCAAAATCAATCAAAATAACAAAAGCCTATCGAGTGGGTAAAAGACCGGGGGCTGCAAGACCTGTGCGTGTGATGTTTGCTGACATGACGAGTCGCGAAATAGCATTCAAGAATAGATCGAAGATGAATGACCCTCTAATCCTGTGCGAGGATAGACCATTCAAAATGCGCCAAGACCATCGCATCCTAAAACAACTGATGACGACCGAAATCAAGAAAAATCCGAAAATGAAGGCCTTTATCAATTATAACCAGAGGAGCCTTCTTCTGGATTCAAAAATCATCACGGTCATCCATGGTGAAAAATGGGAACGCGAAGCAACTCAAGAGGAGATATGTAAAAATTTCCCTGTTAGAAAAAAAGGCCAAAAAACATCAGTTGAAGGAAGCACTAGCAATGAAGAGGGTCTTGACATGGAAGACTAAGAAGCAAGCCTGAAGCCGGTCGAATCATGATTAGCAGTCATGTCTCACTACAAAACATCATGGGTAGAGCGTACAAAGTAAAGAAGATGGGTATACCTCAAATTCAAATTATCAGTCAACCAAATGAATGTTGTTGCGTTAGTAAAAAGTGAGTGGCCCACACATTGTATGTGTTTGCTACTAAATACGAAGAATAAACAAATGACTACAAATTTTTGATAATAAGTATTAGCTCCAACTTAAAAATATTAAAACCTGCGGTAAAACTCAATAATATTAAATAAGTAGATTAAGATAAAAGTACAAAATGCAATATAAATCTGTCTAGAAGGCGATAAAAAAAAAGAATGAAAAATTTACATTTTAAGCACTACATATACAACCATAGCCAGTAATGACCTGTCATTTTCAAATAATGTATTTAACCTTTTATGTATTGAACATGGTATAGAGATACACTTAATGAACTAATGAACTAATTTATATATATATATGTACAATTCTTATAATAATGTAGCCTGAGGAGTAACTTACCTTAACCAAGGGTTCCTCTTGTATGAAATAAATAAATAAAATAAATGGGTTAAAAATTTAGTGCACTCACCAGTACTAATACTTAAACATATTATTATACATCCATATTATTAGTGTATTAGTTAACTAGTTTTATTAGTTACATACATTGGGAGTTATAGATTGGTTAAAAACCCACAAATCGATAACTAAATTATGAAAACAATAGTTTTGACATAAAATTCAAAAACTCTTTCCGCAAGCAAAGGACCGATTCACCTTTTTCAATTTCAACTCTTTATATTTATAATTCATGTAGCCTACAATTACAATGCCTGCCTTTGCAATTCAACATCATACAATTTATTTTGTACGTAAATATACAAAAACTCTTTCCGGAAACAAAGGACCGATTCAACTTTTTCAATGTCAACTTCTTATATTTATAATTCATGTGTGATAATTAGTGTTTTTGTACCGGAAGGATTATAGCATATATAACCAAAAAAAATTGACACAATGAAAAAGTGGTGATTAAATCAGCATGCCTTTGTTTTGAAGAAAGCTAAACAATTAATGGTTTTTATTTTTGAAAAACGGATTTTGTAAGATGGGTACCCAAAGACTCAAATGTATTACCAAATCTTTTTTTTGTATTTAGCCGAATGTGTTTTGAGTTAGGGTTCAGAGTAGACCAAATTTTGAAATAACTAAAAGCAGTTTCTCATACGTCGCAGTACGATTAGCAAACTTTTTTGCAAATCATGATGTAGTTACAGCTATAAGTCAAGCATATAGTAGTACCAAGTAACCCGGTGTGGTAAAGTTTAAGTAAACTGAAATAAAATTTAATAAATGAAAGATTTTCATACAGAAGTCAATTTTAAAACCTACAGCTTTTCCGCAAACGTCATTTTGTATAAAATATTTTTAATTAAGCAAAGCATTTTGTGGGTATACTTGAAAATAAATATCCGTAGTTCCACTTGACCTGAAGAAATTGATTTGCCTCATTTGAAACGTTCCATTCCAAATAGTTTTGGTATCCTTGGTACGAATTGGTAATGTGTTCAATATTTTTATTTCAATACAAGGCTAAATGAGAACCCATCTGAGGAATGGCTGCATTGTACTTAATGAATGATTACCATAATGCTACATTATCTTCACATTTTGTGTCATATTGAAAATACTCAAGAACTCGAGGATTCAATCCTGAATAGAGTATGAGTATCTTTGTTTTATAAATATCTACATACATACATATATGACGCACCACCTAAAGCTAATGAAGCGTAAATGTAATGTTCCGTAATACCTTTGTAGTTAAATAAGCGCGGTATATACTGCACAGCGTAACTTTCTCCAGAGTGACAGTTTGGCTCACCCAGTTTGAGTCGGATAGTAACCCTTTTTCGCTTGCTATGCTATCTATTTAACTGTCGCAAACCACATGGCAAACATTTACATGAACTCATTTAAATTTGTTACGTGTCATAGGATTCTTACACAAACTGATAGCCAAAATAGCGTCTTAAATACGCCAGCTTGCCGAAATTTTTAAGTTATGTAGGGAATATTTTGTTCCACGTCGTAATCAAATGCTGTTAACATAGTGTTAATCAAATTCATGAAAGTATGTTGTGTTTATTTTAGCTAAATTAATGAAATGTTAGTTCACAATATGAAACACACTTGTATGCTTAATATATTTTGTCTAATGCATCTTACTTTATGTTACGATATAACTTGGTACAACAGGAATACCGTTACAGAACACTATTTAAAATTAGGTTTTAATTTGTATAGTAGAGGTTTTATTTATTTCTAGTTTGTATGAGTTGATATCGCTAGGTTTTACTGTCCCATTGCAGATTAGGATAAACCATGTTTGCGTTCTGTTGAATTCGCTTACTGCAATTGTTTTTGGTTTTCAAACACTGGGGAAATTAAATTTTGTTTCAGGACAAACCTTACAAACAATAAAAATGGTAACATTACTCATATTGTTCTTTTCAGAAATGTGGCATAGGGGAAACTACCCTAGCTAAAAATGAACGTTTAGGAAGCACTAGTTAACACTACATAATTTAATAAACTTATGTTTATTTTACGTCAACTTACGCTTAATTTGGGAATGGAATTGTATTTTAACATTTTAATCTATGTCAGATATAGGTAATATAAAATGTCGAGGTAAACTCTGGCATTACCAGTTTATCGTCAATCGCTCATGGATCCCATGTAAATTTGGCGATATAGTATCATACATAGTATGTACGTACTTGATGACGTTAAGTTGAGTGAGTAAATGAATGTTAAATTAATGTTACAAATTTCTTTCACAACGACTCATATTGTAGGTGGGTATATGACACTACATGTTCTAATTATCATGGGGTTTGGTGAGGTTACGATTTGGAAGCCCAAATGTAACAACGTTTCTCGCAAGGATGACATACATACAACCTTTATAACAAAGGTGCATGGGTTATAATTGTAGAAGTATATACAAGAGAATTTCAGTTTGTTAAATGAAATGTTGTATGAACACGAGGCTACGGGGTCTTCTCCTTGTTATGAGTTTTATTTAATACACGTTTAAAACCTCACGCTAATGTGACAAATTGCACTTTCTATGCAAAAACTAAAGTTCTTCAAAAACATAATTTTCATTGGATGCTTTCACCTCGATAAAACTTTGATGTTAAATTTAGCTACATTTCCTCAAACGTGTTAAACGTATGTGCCTATTTGTTAAAATAAATAAATAAACCAGTCGGAATACAGCGAGTAGAAGAGTTTCTTGGATATAACTTCAAACCCGGTTTAAATAAATAAAGTGAGTTTTTGGTATCGTACCAATTGTATGAGCGTTTGAAATTAAAGATTTACCATTTGTTCGTGTTATGAATGACATTTAATTTAAACAACAATTTCAGTGTTGATGCTATATTGGAATGAAATGCCATTTATATCACGAGGATAAAGGGTTCAATAATTGAACTTCAATTGCAATTTGAAAGGGTAAAATTGTAGCACCATATGTGTGAATGATACCAATTTAAAATAACTTTTACTAGCTTGCGGATAAACCAGTTTCATAATGAGTTGCATAGAGTAAGTCTTTTCAATTCCTCTTTCAGATTCCATTTTTTTCTCTGTCATTAAATTGAAGATCAAATCATTGTTATCAAGTTCATTATTTTGTTGACACTATTACTGACCTTAATAAATTCTCGTCAAAACTTTCGAAATAACAAGTATACCTTATACAAAATGCTTCTGAAAGAGAAGTTGATAACCCTTCTCTCCTTGCATCTAAAAACTCTTTCATACATTAGCACTAGCGTTCTTGAGTTTGATGCAAGTATAATGAAAATTTCTGTTAACAGTAAGAGCATTCTTCGTCGTACAAAAATTTTCTATTTTCTATTTTTGGTGTACGTTCTAATTGTGACAGGCCAGTTCGTCACAGGAAGAAATGCGGTTTCCCGTACGACTCAAGTCGAAGGTGAACTTTTCTGTTTTTTCTCATGGGCTTTTCTGATTTTGAATACAATATACTATAACAGTTGCCCACAATCCTCCGAACTTGTCAATCTGTTAATTCAGTTTGAAAAGCGTCATTTGAATGGTACGTATTTAGTAATTTATCAATGGCTATTATAATATTAACTTTTAATTACTGAATTTTCCTATTCCTATAGAAAATAATATCAAATTGACTTCATCAAAGAAAACATTTGTTCAAATGATTCAAACTGTTGGAATACTGACACCATTTTTTGCAGCTCCTGCGTATACTCTTCAACACCTCCTAAATCCATGCTGGCCGGCTTCGTTTGGAAGATTCTTGTTCCGGCAGTGCTACGACATGAATTCGGAGAATATTAGCTTCATCCAGTTGGACATATGGTCGATGATAACTAGCTGTGTGATTGCTGTTTTCACCGTTTGGATGTACACTGGAATGTTCTCCATCTTCCTCCTCGACTGCATGGAATTGTTTTTCTGTCTTCTTGCTGCATCATATACTATATTCATCACTACAAAGCAACAGTATCTTCAAGGACGTCTCTAGCTGCATTGACAACATACAGGGAACTGCAAATTCTTACCCAATATTATAACATGATTCAACAGGACACCGTTATTACATGCATCATATTCTTGGTAAACGTGGCATTCATTGAAAGTCTTTATGCATTAATATCACTTGGATTCGCTATACCTCTACAGTTGATGATTGTGTATGTTGCTGTCTTTCTAAACTCGGCTATTGCAATCATTTGCGTCTTTGGCGTGTTTGGAAAATTGTACACCCTTTCAAAAAAAACACTAGAAGTAATTCATGAGACAAACATTAACAAGTCTGGCACAAGCTCTGATAGAGATCTGGCCAGAAAATATATTTTGTCATTTCAAATTTTAAAGATTAAAGTTGGCCGTGTCAATTACGTAGATAGTTCCACTCCTCTAATAATGCTGGACTTCTGCTGCAATCAGCTAGTTACTCTGTTAATGACGTGAAAAATGAATGTGTTGTGGGTAATTGTATCCAAAAATACAAATCCATAGTCAGCCATATACTTAATCCCACCATCTCATCACCATTTCAAATTTAAGGCAAAACTGATAACTGACACAGCGAACAGTAATTTATATATAACTGATCAGTAGCTGACAATTTGGTCTTAAGGGAAAATATATTTGAGGAAAATGGCATTAAAGTTTTGTGAAACTTCTTACACTATAGTATTACTAAATTATATATATAAATATAATCTAATATTTCCTCACAATATTTCAAACATATTAATCTCTTTCAACAATTTAATTTTATTGCTAAATTACTACTATTACTTAATATATTTTTCCACACTACAACTTTCTATCAGTTTCCAAATACCACTTCTATTAAAATAACTCATTAGAGGATAATAGTGTTAGCTAATTTAGACAGACATTCCAAATGGCGGTACATTCGCTCTCCTAGAAAAGAATATATAGGAATTTGTAGAGGAATTGTTAATGTCGAAAATATCACTAATGCCACTGAAATCATCAAATTATTCACAATTCAAATTTCAAACTAATACACTTTATGACATAAAACCGATAATGAAATATTGCGTACTGCAATAAAATATGTATTATAAATTTAAATAATATGAAGATTATTGTAACCTGTTAGAACTGTGTTTTTTATAATTGTCATCAGCCTTGTGTGATTGTTATTAACAACGCACTGGATTACTTTCATGTTGAACATATTGCTGGTCATATCATTTACTGCACTGATGAGACGTTAGGTATGGTCTCGATTAATTCCACAATTCAATCCCTTACTCATGAAAAGTTTGATATTTGGTAGAGAAACAAAAAATTGAAACAAATAAGAAACATTCCACCTCTGCTTATCATAAGATTTAATGCATTTAATCGTTATTTGTAACGTTTAGTACGTGTTTAGAAAGTTTCAGGTTTCAGGATTTTTTATTGATGCTGGATCTGAAACCGTCAGTCAGTTAATGAGGAGCTGTATTTAAAATGATGTATTTAGCACATCCGCAGCTTGCTACAAGTCTCGTACTCGTTGTTGGAGGCGCTTTAGATGCTGCAAAAATACGACCAGCGCCAACTTTTTCCAATGTTAACCCAAAAGGAACAGTAGAATGAAGGTCGGAGTTTAACATTAATAAGTGGTTTGAGGTGATGCTGGTGCTTACGTATAATTACAAAGTAAACTGTTTCATGTCGTTACTACAAAGTCTCCTTCGGTTATATTGTGACGCGATTTCGTTTTGTTTTAGACTATGCAATTCAATTTTTTGGCGAAGCCTGATGTGGTGCCGGTGTCATAGTATGGATTAGTTAATTTTGGTTAGAGAGAGAATGTTTTGCATTTCGGTAGTATTTAGTCACTAAATTTTAGTGTAAATTTTTCATTGTTTTGTTTGGGAAAATGAAATAGCATGAAACGAAGAACTATTTAGTAGAAATATTATTTTATTGATAATCGCATCATTAGCTTTTTATTTAGATATTATAATTTTACAATTACATTTTAGATTTTGATGAATTATGTTAACAAGTTAACCGTATGAAACATTTACAATTTGTCATTCAATTTATTTACATTTATCAAACATTTACATTACAATATTTACATTTGTCTTGTGTCCATTATATGTTAGATAATAAACATAACGCGAATTAATAATTTCACAATATCATCATACATTATTCACTAGATTCATATAATTCACTTGGGCGTTTTAGCCTTAATCCATTCTTAGATTAAACAATAAATTTTGGAGCAGTTCATGAGACAACAATTTATTTCAACATCATAATATTTACCAACTGTGGCTCCCAAAATGTTCATAAAAAGCAGAGATACTTCTGTTCACCTCTCAACCGTACCACCTGAACAAAATCAATTCTAAGCATAGTAAAACTATATTACGCTGATTGAATAGGGAAAACAAATAGCATTAATACATTATAAAGTACAATCAGAATATACATAAATCATAGATTAATAAACATAAAATGGAAATCGTTTATGTTAGTAAAAATAGATTTTCTTAAAATAATTACTGTTAAATATTAAAGTAGACAACATTTGATATGGTGGTGTGGGAGTACTGATCTTAACCATACAATACCAATGGGGTTCATTTAAAATACTAATCTTGAAACTCTTAATAATGTATATCATCACTCTTTGTTAAATCATTGACGAAATAATTTGCATACAACATGGTAAAATAATTAAGACATGGACACATTAAACACAGAGAAATTAGATGGTGTCAAAAATCAATTTAACTCATATACATATCATACTAAAGCTATAATATAAATACAATGACAGTCAGTAAGCATAATTTATTTTATTTGGAGTAACGTTTAGTATTTTTTAATTCATTACTGATCTGTAACGCCGAGTCTGTCATTCCTAACTGCAATGAATCTTCCAAGCGTATAACAACAATAACAAACCAGTGGCGAATCCCTAAAAACTAATTTATTCTAAATATATGTATACATATATAACTGGACAGCCAAGATTAAAATTATTTAAATTTTCAAACTATTATAATGTAATGCCTGTGCGGATTGCCACTTACAAAATTGTAAATTTGAGTTCATTGCGGGACACATTGATTTTCTATAGGTGCAAAAATTGAGGCGAAAATTAGAACTTAGCAATTATTAAATATTTATTATTTTTGATTTGATTAAGAAATTTTTCTCATATTGAAAACTTTCTCTTCGTTTCACATATTAATGCAGGTGAAATAAATGAAAGTTCTGTTCAAACTCAACAAAGATTTACTTATTTTTGTATTCTGAAAATTCTTTCATCTTAGTTATTTTCAAATACTTTTACTTGATCATAGCGACTATATGGTCGAAAACACACAAAAGCCGAAATATGCCCTAGTTCGAATGGTAAAGTAAGAAAAGCGCTAAAAATAAGAGAAATGCGCAGTACAACTGTCTATAACTTTATTAAATAATAAAAAAATGGTAACTCTAAATGGCGTCCATACACTGGGACACTCACGAGAGAACTCTAACGCTTGCATTCGTTCTCAGGGATGCACCAAGAACCCCTCAATTCTTGGGCGCCTACGCGGGACGGACAAAAGACCACTGATGCGCTCTTCACACGAACAACAAAACTCTTAAACTACAGAAAACGTAATTTAACAAAGAAATGACCTATTCTAGTTTTACATTTCATAGTCGAGCCTACAATTCTCGAGAAAAGATATAAAAAAAACTATAAGGCAACGAAAAGAACATGATTGGTGCAAAGTACACTATTTCATATTCCATATAAAATAAATCTTATACTAGCACTTATATCTATCTATATTTGCATGTAAGCCCACATATGCCTTTGTCTCACGACAATGCTCATTTTCAGAGTTGTATGTCGCTTTTATGACGCTAGTGCTTTTAGAGCTCATAGCGATACTCCACATACTCGCGAAAAATTTCCGCAAGTGATATGTGATAGGAGTAAAGCATCCATTGAAATTAGAATTATAAATCGCTGCTTGCCGCCTTATCTGTCCGGAATTTCAAAATATTGGCTTTGTTCAATCGGATCAAACTAACTCGTTTTGGTTTCTGGAAAAAAGACACCGACCAGTTTGCTGCTTTGAAGGGTGAATGTTTATAACTAACAGTCATTCAGCAGCGGTAACGTATTATTTTCTTGGGAAAACTACAGACGTAAAGTTTAGTAGCTTTCATGAAGTTAACGACAATAGTAGTACGTATCTATATTTACGCAGTTTTCTAATGTGTACTACCAGTATAATACAGTATAATTGGTAGAAATGTGGTAAATCCCGAAACGTAATACTTTTTAAGCAAACGGACGAAAAAGTTTTGTCTAAACTTTTAGAAAGAAAGAAATCTCATACATTTGAGAATCTTTCAAAAACTTAAATCAACATAAAATACGAGTTTTTTAATTAAATTAATTTATGGTACGGGAATATTTATATTTTAAACCCATGACCAATATTTTATATTTTAATTTAAACCACAAATTATTCTCTTTCTTTACTAACCACTCTATTATAAAGCAGGTATGGACTGTTTCACTTTATTGTAAGCTGAATTGAGATTTCGAGTTAAGTTTCAAACTGGCTGGCTATTGAATCATATACTGCATCCCAAATATCCGTACTCGGAACATTTTTGCGTGCAGCAGAATACGGTATAGTTTCATTGATTGGGTTAATTAATGGAAATGGAGAGGCAAGAGCTTCATCATGTAATTTATTTGCCATTTTGGAGAACCAATTCTGTCAAAAGGCATACTTTCGTAATGTATGTGATGTAAAGGAGGACATTTTTTCAATGAATCTATATAAAAATACCGATTTCAGATGAGTGTATGGAAATGTCTTATATTTCAGTACAAGTTACTTGCTTTGCTACTTCGTTAAGAAAAATAAATTTTGTTCAACATTATTATTATTGTAAGTTAGTTAACTCAGTTTTAACAAAGATTTCATAGCTATTTGAAATCGAATCACTTTTAAATTTGTACGGGTGAGTTGCGCACAAAATAATAAATAATTTAATATAAATTATTTGTTTTAAATATTTTATTTGTATTACCTCCTCACGTCACTCATCCACTATATATTCTTCTAATATACAAAAATACAAATAATACTACAGGTTCGCAATAATAATGTGTTGGTATTTTTGCATGTTTGGTAAATAAATGTTCGCAGTATACAGAGCAGTTGTTTGAAATTATAAATGAGACCAAAACTGAGAAAAAATGGACAAGACGAAAGTCATCGTCATCCATCGATATGATCATGAGCCATAAATAAAAATTAATCACTTCTTTTAACAAACTAAATATCACTTTTTATTACGAGCTGTTACACACACCATTAAAATTAAAGTTAGAAATGAATATTTAGAAAACTTTATTTATTTTTGCTGCTGCCGGTAAAAACGTTAAACATTTTATGTGGAGGCACGCTTATGATTTGAAGGCATCAAATTGATGCTAGTGTTTTGGTCTAAAATGGATCCTAAGTCCAGCATTGGGTTACCATATTAGGTTACTATAGATATTTCCAGAGGCTACGGACGAGTCATCCTGTTTATTTGATTGTTGATTTGTTAATCTACGCAATTTGTAGAGCTACACAGGAGTGGGCATTGTAAGTTCAGGCATGTCAGACACCAACCGCAGTACATTTGCAGTATAGCCTAACATTTGAATATGTTAAAGTAAAACTCAACGAAGTAAACGTAAGTTTGCCTATTATTAACTATGTCATAATATAATAATTACAGATGCATTCTAACAATGCATAATTTTTGAAATTTTAATATATTATACTTAATATTTGTTGCTATTTTACTGTTTGAACAATGAATTTTACACATCAAAATGTGCGATATAACAGTCATTAGTGCAATTAAACCTGGAAAACTTTTATTTCCATTAGATACAAATCGGGTGCGTTTATATTCTCTGATACAAGCGGATCTAACCAACCAAACCTTGTGGTACAAACTATGGAAAAAAGACTGATTTACACATTGGATATGCACATAAAATTTGACAGTCGCACACAGTGACACTGGCACCACCATTTTAAATTCCGAATGCAATCATTTTTCACAAAATTGTGTCACAGTCATCACGCATACCATGCACACAGAAACGTCAGCTCATCTATTATTACCAATATGAAGGACTGCAATTTAGGCCACTCTAACAGTGACGCATCCAACCTTCACACGGCGTTTTTTCCGCGCTGCGCCGTGTGGCGAAGGAGCTTACTGACGCCATCCACATGTACTTTAACGGGTGGCGACAAGTAACCCACTCGCCTCCTTGGGTGTTCGGGCAGCCCTACAATGTCAAGTACGAGAACTCCTTCGCTTTGCCGTCGTCCGATTTGGACCGTGAATGCACCATCCTCCAACACGTGATCAAGCAAGCATTTAATGAGCTGTCTAATTACTTCACAACCTTCCACCCCGACCTGCGCCAACCCATTTTTATCGACCGCCTCCTCCCTTGCAAAGACTCAATCAACTTTGGCCTCGTCAAGCTATTCTACGACACCACCGTACTCCTCGAGGAGCTGTTGGTGTTCCGAATCCGTACCCCCCACATCATTTACCCGGAGGAATCTCGCCTGCTGGCGGCCGCTGCAGATGCCATGCGGACTATTAACATCACATGGGCCCTGCCTCCGGCTGTTCGACAAATAATCACTCATGACCCTTTATTTGCTCTCCACTTTCCCCTTAACTTCAATACATGAATCATCGCCTCTTCATATAAAAGCCTCGGCCCTCCACTACCATCACCACACTCGGCCTCCGCTCTTGGGATCTACAACATCCTCACCTGCATCATTCAACCCAATCCTATTACCGCACGTTTCTTTGTCAACACCAAATTTGCCCAAATTTTTACCATGGCCCCAACCGGGAACCAACAATTTGAATCCAACTATTTCGCCACCACCGTCGACAACGGGAAGTCATACTACCTGCAGCTTCTACTCCAATTACAAATGGCGGTTACCTTGATCCTGGACATGTGCACCAACTCTACCGCCTCCGATTGGCGCTCCGCCCAGATCACCCGGTACCTCTCCCCCTTGCAACACTTCCTGCGTGACCTACTGTCGCTCGTCAACTACGCCGCGGCACGTCCCGGTTTCCAGTACTCCGGTTCGCAGCACACGGCACCCGTTCCACCTCCCTCTTCCACTCCCGCCGACCGCCTTCGCCAATTGGGCGTCACCTTTGCATCAGTCGCTGCCATGCCACCACAAGCCCCATCCTCCTCCGCTCCCGGAGAACCCGACTCCACCACTCCGCAGCCACCTGCCGCCTCCAAACGACCCCGCTTTTCCTGGTCCGACGACGACGACGACGATGAACATGCAGCTTTAGCACGAGACCATCCTCTCCGCCGCCCTCCTCCACTCTCGCCTTCCACCACCCGCCGGGCCACCTCCCCATCCGCATCCACTTCGGCCCTTTGCGACCCTTACGGCGCCCACCGGCGCCTGAGATGCGTGTTCTTCCATTGGCCATCGTTTTTTTCGCTGCCCTTCCCGCGTTATCCGATGTTTCCGCTGCGACAGCCCATCCCACCTGGCCCGTTTCTGCCCGGAGGCACGCCTCTCTCGCTAGCCTTCCCTCCACTCCCGGCTTCTTCATCCTCGGTCCCCTGCTCCTTGCCCCTGCTCCGGATCTTCCGTGCGGGACGCACGGCTGCGGAACCACGGGCTGCTGTCACAGTCATCACGCATACCATGCACACAGAAACGTCAGCTCATCTATTATTACCAATCTGAAGGACTGCAATTTAGGCCACTCTAACAGTGACGCATCCAACGTCAGCCAAACGTCATATTTACTTATCTGTAGCTCTGTAATCTAGGTCTAGGTCACTTTCACAGTGACGCATACAACGTTAACCCAACGTCATTTTATAATTATTATTTACCATGAATCATTGTTACATCCATACTACGTTTCCCTGCACCTTTGTTTCTGACACAGTATAAAAGCACAATAAATTCAAGCACGAGAAGAAGTTCGAAAACAGTACAATTTTGGGTTGCTGCAATGCAACAGCGGCGGCAAGCGTTACTTATTATTTATACATCCCAACCATTAAACTGCGACAATTGATAGCTGCTGAGTTAGTAAAAAAGTTTTGAAGCGCATGACAAATGTGTGCGTAGCGAGTTGTTTCAACAAATTTACCTCTACATTTGGATAAACTTATTTATAACTTTTATGCAATGATATCAAAACGAAAGTGAAATATTCCGACTAACACATGATGAAAATAGCAGTATGGAGTTAGCCTTCAAAACAAAAATCTAATTGACGAACAGAAACATTTTCGTCAATCGTGCATAGGTGGAGGAATATCATATCATATATAGTTTAAATTAGATAAATAAGTAATAATTGATAAAATTAAAATTCAATTGCACGTACACAAGTAAGAATTGACCACGGTAAAGAAACAAAAGGAGCCATGAATTTGGAACAAAGGGTCGTCATGCAAGTAACGAAAACCAATGAGTGTTTTATATAATTTTTTTGTGGTTTTTTAATTTGCTCTTAAAAATCATTATAATGAGTAAATGATAATAATTAATTGTAAAAATGACAAATGTGGTTAGCTAAAATTATGCTTAGTTATTAGAGAGGTAGTAAATAATGTGTAAATAAGATTTATCCTGACAAAATGATAAAAAATAAGTTTTGCTACTTTCATCAGACAACTGGAATGGAGACTGTGAGAAAATAATGGGTTTGTTTTTGGTGCTGTGGGACGTCGCGAGGCCGCATTACCGGAATTGGATGAGGTGAGAGAAATATAAAATTTGTGAAAATGAAGGATGAGGACATGAAAAAGTGAAGCCATAATAGAATTATATCCACGAGAATTTTCTTTTTGATAAAAGCCAATGACTAATTACGTTTTAGACACTTTCATTATACATTTTCGTTGTTTGAGTAAATAGAATATTACCCAAGCAATTTACATTATTGCGAAGGTTCGGAAATTCTTACGGGCTTGACGAATGCGGGAAATGACGCCGCGTCATTGACGCGTCAATACCAATTAATGAGGTCTAGAGTGAAAAAGACGGGAATTTGAAGAAATAACAAAGTCACAGTCTAAGGAGAGATCTGATTAGCGGCACCACCAGTAACTTCGAGATCTGCACAGCATTAAAATTTATCAGCCATCAAGGCTATACGTACGTAATTCTAAAAGCATAAACACCACTTCGTGGGTCAAGTCCCAGCAGAAGTGTCTATTTGAACAAATATATTTTGTGATAAATGCAGCCACATAAAGTGAATTTTCACTCAACTCCCACTATTACATAGCGATGTTTAATCTTGGGAGTTTTTATCATCATGACAACTAATCACAAGTGAGATAAGTAAATTTAGTTAATTTCGTTTTGACTTGACCCGGCGGTCCATGATCAAAATAAACCATGAAGCACTGCACAGTAAACAATAACTAATGAAATTGCATGAAATAAATAAGCAAGAAAAATAAAATGTATTCAGTGTGTCATGTCTAATTCAGTTGCGACTTGAAATCAAGGTTGCTCTAAATCGTCACTCGTGGGAAATCTTAGGTACTTAAGAATCTCACGACTGAGCATTACGCACCCTACCAATTCCCTCCAAAACCGACGCTAACATGACTCAAGTGGGACGCAACGTTACTCCGACACCAACAAAAACACCTACCCGCCATTTCAATAACACCAGCCCATCACGTCACTTTCACG